>JAUZND010089429.1:0-15303 GCA_034780555.1 Coelogynopora nodosa
GGAAGTTTTCTTCCGAAAATTTATGTAAAAATATATTTATTTTACAGCAGCTTGTGCTTTTTCTTCTATTTTTATTTATAAATGAATATAATTTATGATAAACTTATTTTTTATATTAATGTTGCAAGTTTTAGCTCCTAATATCATCGGCAAGTATGAAAACCCAGGGGGGTATAAAATAGATTAATAATAACACCGTTTTTTCTGGTATGTAAAAATATTTGAAATTACATTTGTTGTATTTTTTAGTTATATAAAATTATTTTAGCCACCAAGTAAAAAAAATCAGGGTCGTAAGTTATATAGTTCATTAAAAACCCAAATTTATTTAAAGAAAAAAACTGGCATACCCCCCGCCCCCTCCATGTATGAAGAGTTAATGCATATTAACACATATAAGAGGACTGATATTATATTATTTAGATTATTATTTCACTATATATATAAGTTTAATATCCTTTCTTAAATATATATAAAAATTGCTACGGTTATATTGTTTGTAATTCTAGTTATCTTATAGTAGTATAATGCTTCTCCTATATCATTAACATATCATTATTTAATCCAGTATAAACCTAACATCAATTAATTTTATGCGAAGATGAAGACGAATGCTCCATCTTTTATGTGTTTGTCATCCTCACGTAGGCAACTAACATGCTATTATATGTATCAAATTACTTTTATTTTTTTATACATAACCTTTATCAAATAGATAATATATATATATATGCTGAATAAATATATTTATTTAATGGCCGTTTATTTTTAAACTAAATAAATGTTTTGAACTTGGTCTATTCTCTTAAATTTAGATTTACATATAATCATGTTTACATTAATTTGCATATAAATTTGTTTATGGCTATAATATCTATTTTCTATTAATTTTTAAATCAATCATCGGTGTACTGTATATATATATATTTGTTATTTAGTTTGACTGTCATATTACAATTACACAACATTTATACTTTCATGGGTAAAGTTATCTGCTTCTAATTTGCGTAATTTTTTCATATTTCGTGCGAATATTGTCTTGAGCAGATGACAGATGATGTAGATATGCATTTTATACAAATGAATGAAATTGGTTATACTCGTATAGTAATAGCAATACGGCCATGCTAATTAGACTCGAATTATCCCACCATGTTAACCCTGACAACTGGTGTTCACACAGAGTCTTCCTCATTAACTCCAGTTGTCAGCAGACCGGATGGCTACGGATTTTTTCTGTTCAAGTTTTTTCCGCACAATACCCGACGTCGAGCTCTTGTGAAGAGTTCTTCGCAGCTTACTCCTCTTTCATCACCTCTTCCGTGTTGTATTGTGTCGTCAGTCGTGCCATGTCCCTTGTTCCACTTGACAACAATGTCTTTGTGGTACGCCCGTGCGCGTGAATTATAGTGAGACTTCATTACCCCCTCCCCCTCCTCGCTGTAGTAGCGTTTTCAGGAATATTGCATAGTTTTAAGAAACTTCTAGGCGACGTTCGGCAATTATTTCAGAAAAAGGCTTTAATTAAAGTACATGCCCGTGTTATTCTCGGGGGTATTTTGCAAACTTACTTTAATGAAAAGCTTTTTGCAATTTTAAAATAAAATTATGTCTTGCTTTTTGTAGTTGCCTTATTACTAATTGATGAAGGGGAATTGTTCACTGACTGCTTCAGTGTCTTACATGAATGTGGGTTTGATTTTAAAAAACACGCAACTATTTTCAAAAAGTTACTTTTTTCTTGCGCATTTACCTACTTCTATATTTGCTTATGTCTGAATTTACAATTAATTTCCTTACTGTTGGATTATCTTTCTTGCGCTGGATTTTATTTTATTTGGTCTAGTTTGAGAGTTATACAATAATTGATGTACAAATAGTTTCTCATTTACTCATTAAAAAAATAGTCGTAATGCTGCCACTAAAATATAAATAAGTATGAATAACATTAATAATTTTTGGATAAATTTTTATCACAAAAATATATAGTGCGAACGTTTGAATAGATAACGTGATGTATACTGTGAGATATCAACTGAATAGCTTGTTATATCATTGTTCATTCATTAGGAGTTACCTCCTTCACAACAATAAGATTGGAAAATTACTAAATCTATATTCAACAACATTTTATGAATATAATTCCATTTAAATATTTTACGTCATTTAGAATTATAATTTTCAAAATATTATTAGAAAATATAACGCATCACAGCTATTTTAATTGTTGAATTGAGTTGTGTCAATTAGAATTATACGATTTTTTACAGTTCTGTCACGCCATCTTCTTTGCTTTAATATTAAACAATTGTACAATTCCTTTGGGAAGGATTGGTTAACAAAAACAATGTGAGTCTGCCTAACCTAACTGTTGTTTTTACTAACTTAGGAGGCAGCAGCTGTGTGGTAGGTATATATAATAATTGAAGCCGACAATCTGCGTCAATTTGGATCATTTCAGTTGTCGAGAAAATCACACTAATGATTTATTACAAAAGGATATTAATAAGCTGAAGTCGCTGGAATCCTTGTGATGAATTGGTGTCAGCAGACTGTTTGTGATTTAGAAGATCTCACTTTTAAGGATCTGTTAAAATGAGAAAAAGGGTAACTGGAACACAATATTGTGTACAGTCATGGATTAATTATTTACATACGTATATGTTCAGGTTTAATTATACTTTTTTTATTAATTATATCCTAAGTGTGGAATATGTCTATAATTTTTGGACGCGAAAAACTTTTTTTTAAATCCAATATTGTATTACAATCTGAAGTTAATAATTGAAATAATTATTAAAGATTTAGTTGGCTGTATAAAGCGTAATAATTACAGTATAATTGATTGGGAAGAGATAGCCCAGTCGGTTAAGGTGCTGGTTATTAAGTGTGAAGGTAGCGGGTTCGAATCCCGGCAGTACCTTATCTCTCCCTGGCGGACAGCTGTGTCTGTCGAGTGTTTAGCAACTCTTCTGAGTTTGTTCAGAGTGCCATACTGGTCTGACGGGCGGTCTCTAGTTCATATTACCTTTCCAACACTGCACTGCACACCTGTGCAAGCAGTGGAATAAATACAAAACTTAAAACTATCAAAAACTAAACATGACTACTACAAAATTATATGATATTTTGTTTACGGATAAACATTTCTCGTGATTCCATAGAAAAACTTTTAGTGTTAGCAGTTATAATAGTTATAATCATTATTTTCGATCAATTCTTCAAAATGTGGAAAGTTATTCCTAGAAGGTTAACATATCAAATCTTGCATTTAGAAATATACATAATTGTATTTCTATGTGTCCTGTAATTAGAACACATACATCACAAAAAAGCTGTTTAAAACGTGATATATCTATTTGTTACCTAATCAGGCTAGTTTCAAATGTAGCTATTTTCCAACAAAAATGTTATGACTTTTATGGGAGACTTTAGGACACCGGCATGAGAACAAAAAATATTTTGAAATCCAGAAAAGAATAGAATTTATTGTGGCAAGTTTACCAGTTTTTCGCAAGTGAGGCATTGATTGTCATTTATATCATAAAATTGTAGCAAAACTAGATATTAAATGAGATTGTATATCAAAGAGCAATCTCAGCTAACTACACGCTGGGTGGATGGCAAGATATTCATTAGTTTTAGATAAATTATTTTTTAATATCGCCTATCAAATGTTTCCATTAAAGCTCATTGAATTGATCGCTAAAAACTATAAAGCGTCAGGCTGACTAAATTTTGATTGATATGCAAGACAAGACAGCTTCTTAATATGTAGATGATTCTAGGTTAATATAATGAAAATGTTGGATTTTAAAACCGCCTTTGTTAGAAGAAATAAACTATGATTAAATTACTGCAGCAATATTGCTCTCATTTTGGATCAATACAATTTTTTTACATAATAGTTTAGAATAGAGTGTATAATTTAGAATCAGTTGCGTCGCTACATGTAACGAAATGTTTTTATCACACACAGTTTAACATTAACGATTTCTATTTATAAATATAGGATGTGGCGCTTAAATTCTTTTAAAACAAGGATTTTATTTGATTTCAATTTTTAACAATTTTAAAAAAAGTTAACAATTTTGATTTCTGTACAAAATCGTTGTGTTCTATTTATATTAATCTTTCACAATTTTTTCAAATTATTGTCTCAATTTATCCAGTCTATGATATATATATATATCCATTAACATGTTAACATTTGAAAACATTAAAACGCAAGCGTGAATTTAGTTTTTGGTCATTAAAACGCAAGTAGGCCGGCCGTATCAAAATTGTTCATTTATTAAATAACCTTTTTTATTTATTTAATTAATTGGTCAGTATCATAAATTATTTCATAACATACTTTTAACTTTTTATCACATTTAAAGTATACTAATCATTGTACCTTTCTTTTATTATGATGTTATTATTGAAATTTCGCGATCGCTAAATTACTAATAGAATAAATTAATAAAAACGCAATTTTTTTCCGACCGTTATCGCTTTTCGCTTTTACAAGGAATTTTATTTTATATTACAATAATTTAATTAAACATATTAATTGTATATTAATTGAAAATATGTTTCATTTAATTATTGAAATATAAAATAAAATGCCTTGAAAAAGCGAAACCGGTCCGAAAGAAAATTACGTTTTTATTTATTTATTAAATTAGATTTATATATTAGCATATATCAACTTGATCACGTCTTTGTGTTGTTGTTTTATAAATATTAACGATCGTTAAATTACTCTATTTTGCACTGAGTTTATGTTTATAACTAGGCTAACCTTTCATATTATCTGGCCATATTTGCTTACACCTGGATTGAAAAGTGTATCTGAAAACTCTTATTCACTAAAATAAAAAAATTGATGTTTTATGATCTATTGATTTATACATGTTTTATTACATCCAAATTCATTTCTCAATGGCATAAAATTGGTTGGGTAAATGGATTTTATTTATTTTGGGCTATTTAGCACTTACCTATATATTTATATAGTGCGTAAAAGCTTTGCTTTGCTTTAAATTATATGTATATATATTATAGGCAACTCTAAATGATAGGAGTTCATGTTTTAATAACAATATAATAGTCTACATACAATATATAGAAAGATTGAATAAATATATAGAGAGATTTTCCTTCTGTATTTCTCAACTCTAAACAGGAATCAATTGAAGGGACTATATTATATTGTTGAAAATGTTTTTATTAATTAGTTTTTAGTTGGCCAGTCCAGTCCAGTCTTCTATTATATAGATAATAACAATTCTACAGAGGATATATAGAATTTAATAATTGTGTGCATTAAAATAATCGATCATTTAATTAGTTTCATGTTATCCATTTTTGATCGATTTGGTTGGCGTTTGCTATATCTTTGATATATAGAGGATTAATTATAATGTTTGCGGGATATATTACATATATAACTATAAAATAGCTCTGTTTTGTATAAACATCAATAAGTACGTAATATTGTATATATATGGTCTATTATTTATATTTTAATAATTAACTTTATGACTTTATACGTTATTATGGAAAACGTTTTACTTAATTAATAGACAAATACATTGATTGTTGATATTTAATGCCATTCATAAGTTAATGCATATCCATTAACAGAAGTTGTTACAGTTTATATTATATTGACTAGTTGAGACAAATAGTAATTTTATTGTATAATGTATTCATTCCGTGATAAAAATATTTAAGATGGAAGATGGTTTGTATATATATATATATCCCTCCACGGGGACATCAAATTAATTCGTTTCTTCAATTATATAACATTAATGTTTTATTAAATACAATAAAGACATTGCGTGTATCATATATTTGCTCTGTTTTCATGTGATAAAAATTTAGTATATATAGCACATATATCTATGTATTATAATAAATTGAATAAATATTTAGCAGTTTTTATAAAAATTCTCTACAACAGAGACATAACAAAAACTAACCAAATCTATCTATATATATATATATATATATTATTTTTTTTATTAATTCTATCGGTTTCTACTGTATTTGTTTGCATTATTCATTGAGAAAATGCGTGTATCAATTTTGCGGACACATTCTATGACCCCATATAAAGTAACAAGGGAATGGCCATTTAATACACAACCACTTGTAAAGCTTTGTTATCAAGATCGTCACTCTCTTATCTAAATATCTATTTTTTGATTCATTTTTAATGAGTTCTGAGTATTACTTACTACAGATTCTAATTAGACTTCACTGCTTTTAACGACAAACTTAGTTTATTTCAGAGCTTGATTATGCTGCAGCTAGACCAAACAGAATAATCCTTTTGCGTTAATTAATGGGGATTTGACAATCTCTTTCTATACCAGAGAATTTATGATGACATGTAAATAATGCATTAAACCTACCAATGATGCCGGTATCAATTGATCTGTATACATAGTGAAAGCAAAATGTCCCATTTTAATTGTGATGTCTGACAACCGATATGTTTGTAATTATAATACACAGTTTTTCATTTAACATTTCAGGTTAAATCTCCGATATATAAAAATTATAAATGTCATTTTCGTTCACTAAATATGTTTCGTAACGGTATTAGACATAAGTGTTGCAAAATATAAAATATGTTTATTTAAGTGATAAAACAAACTGTGCTGTGTCTGCTTAAAACCAACAAATTAGTTATATAGATCTCTCTTTTCGATCGATAATTTCAATAAGTTTTGTATGGGTATACATCGATTTAAAAAAAATTTATAATAAAAAATACATTCTTAAATTGCGTTTTTGTTGAAGGTAGTTGGCTGCAATGCACGATTCCTATTTTTATTTAAAGATACAATTAATAGCAGAGTATATAATTCTGTTTAAACCAGGCATACCTGGAGTATCAAGATAGTATGTAGATGTTTACTATTATACGGAGTGGCAGAAAAGTTACCATATTAGTATTAACATAATAGTAAATAGTACAACATTTTGGTAGAAGACGAACGTGGATTCATTGAATTCACTCCATGGTCACTTTATCTTACCCTGTGAAATACACCGGACCTCTGGCAATTCATGAATTTAGAAATTGTTATGTAGAAACATTTCCCGGAGTGTATAACATATGCTCATATTGTTGAGATTATATGGATGATAATGATGCTCAGTTTGAATATATAAGAGAACTCAATGTTATTATAATTTATTTTTCTTGCTTAATATACTAAAGTGTTGTAATCCATAGAAAGTTGTACTTTTACAATCTTGATATTTTATTATTTCCTCTTTGATAACTTTTCGGTCCTACCCTGTATATTATTTAACACTTTGATGTCTATTATATTCTAATTATATGTATATATTCTAACATTATAGCCATATAAAAATATTGCTGATACTATAAATAAACCCAACATCTAGAAAACAGAGTAGAAACCTGACTATTATAAAATGTCAATAATTACGTGTTATTCCTATTTTTGTTATTATCCATATTGATTGTAAAAACACTCGTGGATTTCGTTTAAACGGCATAATCCTATATGCATATATAATTAAATATTCTAAATATATTTCAATATAGCTATTTATAGACATAGCAACACGATATATTTAAGACAAAGTATCATAACATTTTAATCTTTTAATTTATAAATAATTAATTTATGTTTTAAACTCTCAGACTTTTTATCACTTGTGGAAATTTGTTCTAATTGAAGGTGAAGCTTATAGTGACTCTTTTAATTAAAATGCATCTTCCATTTTTCGCACAAACATTTTTCGCTCAATTAGTATTCGTATTAACATGGAGGTATATTCATATCTATAACTTTTTATAAAGCTTTTCTTATAGGCAGATAAATCTATATCTGCGTATGTTAGTTTATTAACACGGCTTTCATCTATTACAAGGTCTTTTTTTGTGAATTATGAGCGAAGTTTTTTTTAATTTATCATCTATCTGCACTTCCATCTGTTATAGAGTAATGTTTTTATCAAAAATTAGAGAAGAAAATCTGTGATGACACTACTGTCGTCAAATTGCGGAGGTTTGCTTTTATTTTTTATATGCAAATCATATGTAATTAAACCAGGCGCAGTTCTATCGCAGTTCTATTCTCCTAAACTTTTTCAGGAAAGGGACAACATGAAAAGGCGTAATTTTTTATAGAGGGTACAATTGTATATTATAATTTTAGGATCAGTCCGATGAAACGTATATTTCTAAGATTTTTAAACGGCGTAAGTTTTCCTTAGGGGGGGGACACGTGCCCCTAGCTTCCCTCCTCCCCCTACTTCCGCCTCTGCTAAACTGTAGCTTGATGACTCTCATTATTTATGTATCTAAATTATGGTCAAATTACTAAGTTTTTTTATACAAATTTATATCTCTTCGTTACTTGATAAATGAACTCTGAATAATGTCGCATCTTGAAATTATTGTCGCCTTCTTTTACACATCCGATGAATCCAGCATCCTAATTCGCCCTTTATTGTGTTATAAATCCGCGCTAATTGACCTAATGAACAACGGGGTGGGTTGGGTTTAGGGGTGAAGTTAGAAGAATCCATTCGCACAACCACTATTGATCCTCTGTGAGATATCGGTTTCCAGTGTTCTTAATCTACTTTCATGTGCAGCACAGTCAGTGAACAGTGATAGAGACGACAACTATTCGCTGTTTTCGTGGTGTATACGAATTTGTGTTTTCAGAACGCAAATCATTTTCGCTGAACCGTGACGATTAGGGAGCTTAACCGCCATCTCATTTTCCCTATCTGCGCTGCGCGAGTCTTTCTTTGCTCTATCGATTTGTAGGAAGAGTCGACAGAGAAAAGACACGTTTTCTCTCTCTCTCTCTCTCATTGTGAAGAACAGTTCTGAGCCCTCGATTGACTGTTCTGATTGATTTGTCGTTCAAGTGAAAAAAGGGCATTGCTTTGATGTAACTATATACTCTCGCCGACGTACCGACTCCACTGTTCCCCATTTCTTTGTTATCTAGCATATGTATTGATTGCCATGCTCTAGATGGAGCTAATTATAGCGGCTGTCATTTTATCTCATTTTTTCGTCTTTGTATTTTTGCTATTATGCATTGTCCATTAGTTAAGTAAAAGGTAAATACTATGTTAGACTTAGAAAGTTATATTCTATTTGTTATTAACTACAAATGAATAAAACCAATACAATTAGTCTAATAGATCAAATTCGGATAAACTGATGAAAGTAAAACATTGGTTTAGTCTACATGTTATCTGGTACGTTTCATTTTAGAACTATTTTTTACAGAGATTAGAGATCGTAAAGATAGACCGATATTTTAGAACGTAATTTCCTTTACTTGATTTCCCCCCTAAACTAAGGCTGTTCAAGGGGGGGCCGCTTCACTCATGAATTCAAAGGCTCCTTCCAATTCTCTTCTCTGGTCTTTTCATCTTAAGTCGTACATCTCCCCCCAAGTATAATATCATCCTTCCCCTTCTGCCTACATTTCTGTATCGCTGTCAGCGCAGGGTATTTTGCGTTACTTAGTGTCTTGTAAACCCATTAGATAGCGTTCCCCTTCTTTTTACAGACTCCGACTGTCATCTTTTGCTGCTCGTCCTTTCAGCTTTGAGTTATTTTACATCAAAATTGCACGAATATTTTCGGTACATTTCTCTTAGGCGAAAAATTCGAATTAAATGTAATTTTAAAATATTGTAAACATTTTTTTAAATTATTAATAGTGGTTCTACAAATTGTATTCGAATAATGTTAAACTCTTGAATTAGATTAGATACAAATTGTTATTCATATTGTACTTTGTTTCTCCCCAACTTTTAAAGTTGTATGTATGAAGTGGCAGAGCTCATAATATAATGATAAATCTGTGACATGAAAACTGGCAGAAATACGAGTATTACTGTTTTACGTCTGACATATTCGGCTGATTGATTGAATTATTTCTCCCAACATATTGCGCTTTCTCTCTCCACAATCAGTCAGCGCTGGTGTGCAAAATATAGAAAGTCTAAGATCAATAGTACACACAATCCCCAGCTAGCTCTTAGACCTAAGACAGTTTGCAGCGCAAACATGCGGAGCTTCTTTTCCTCAGATACTTGCATAGTGTGGAGGCCTATAGTTATTAGTTATTATATATTATCTCTATTTATGAATCATGTCTAAGTTACGAACCGTTCTCATCTCATTCTACGAGTATTGGCCGAGGAAAGTGTGTCTTGACTTAAGTCAGTGTGTTTTGACTTAAATCAGTGTGTCTTATATCAGTGTGACTTATATCAGTGTGTCTTGACTTATATCAGTGTGTCTTGACTTAAGTCAGTATGTCTTGACTTAAGTCAGTGTGTATTGACTTGACTTAAGTCAGTATGTCTTGACTTAAGTCAGGGTGTATTGACTTGACTTAAGTCAGTGTGTCTTGACTTGACTTAAGTCAGTGTGTCTTGACTTGACTTAAGTCAGTGTGTCTTGACTTGACTTAAATAAGTGTGTCTTGACTTAACTCAGTGGGTCTTGACTTAAGTCAGGTTTCTGTCTTGTTGTCTATTTCAGTCTTGCGATGGCGAGTCACAAGGATAAGAAGAGCCTGAGCAAGAGCATTCTCAAGACAATGCCGGACCATCCAGGTGGGTTGGGATGGGGGGGGGGGGGGTGATTCCCCTCTCGAAGTGGGCTCTTGTGTGTTCATATTGCTGTCGTAGGCCTTACACATTGATTTGAACGTATTCTTTTTAGATTGGCCAATGATTATGTAAATGAGTAGATCTCATATCTGTAGTTATCATAAAGTTCTCTATAAATATTACATATTGCCGATAGACGTAAAAGAATGTTGTTAAACTTTGCTACCAAAGCAACTGATCCCCAATTATGTTGTACCCTCAAGGTGTCAACATTATTTAGGACGACCGGCAAACAGGATTATCACATGCCTGTATGTTTTTCCTATTTAGACAAAAATTGTAACATTTTCTAACTAATATAGGCTACTAATAGAGATTGAATTAACTTTCGGAATATTGTCGTTATATATGATTCTTCCTCGTAACGTCATATGCATATTAGGTCAACACTGTTAAAGTAATCGATAGATTAGCTAATATTTACTATTATTAATTCAGACAACTTTTTCAGTTTTATAATCATGCACCGCGGAGTAGGGGGGGCTGGGATGGGCTCAGCTCCCCCAAATAAAAAGTTGAAATTCGGAAATCCAATATTATATTCGTAATTCGTATTGTCCAATTTTTTTGTATATATTTCCCTGTTTTTCACTATGTAATTAGACGGATTAATTTCTTTGTAGATATTTTAACCACTGAAATATACTCCATATGTTTTTTAATGTAATAATAATTAATATACCTAAAATCATAGAGTAATACTCTATGCCTAAAATATAGGTATTATATGTGAATGTAAATAATATACATTTTATAAAAAAATGAAATTATTAAAAATTCGGAAATTTTACTTTTGCTGAGCCCCCCAAACGTAAATTGGCTCCGCGGTCTATGATATTTAAATGTTTCTTGTGAGGCATAAAAACACTTATATTGTATCACATAGCTGAGATAATGATGTCTAATATACTGTTATTATTTTTCTGCCGTAATATTTAAGATTCAGTTTATATTTAATCTAGTTTCATGTAATAGGCTAATAATTATTGTAATATATTTCTGTTCAAAATGTTCATTACGTCTTCTAAGGCTGGTTCAGTTGATAAAGAATAACATTCCATTCTGATGCCAACCCAGTATAGCGGAGCAGGTTGTCAGATTTGGGGATTAAGTAGGCTTCAAGTTTATTAATGAAAAAAACATGTCCCTTTTGTTTTACAACCATTTTTGTTGTTGTTGAAATATTTGTTATATTTTGTGGTGAATTCTTAAACTCTATTCTGTGGCAGTTTTGAGCTCCCCAAATCCCCTCCCATCCACATAGGGTGATATACAGGTTTCGAGGCAGAAAACATTATTACTAACGTGTATTTCTGAAAGGTCAGCAAATATCAAATTGCCATTACGGTTAGACCATGGATAATGAAGATATCTTGGTGGAGTAGTTGTCATCAGAATTGCAGACCATTCTTTTCATATCATAAAGTTCTGTTGTTTGACAAAAGGTAAATCGTTTATTTAAAAGTCATAAAATGTTAACTTAAATATTAAATCTACATTTACAAGGTCATTTGGAAGGTTAATATTATAAGACACAAATGAAATTGTTGAGTTATCCTAAATTCAATGCATCTGATATGAAATAAAAACATATTTCGTTCCTAATATGAATAACTATGATAGGCGAAAATTGTACAAATCAGTATTTTTCTTTCTATATAACCAATTCAATCATTTACGTACATTTAATTCCACTGCTAATAACACCTCAATGATTATATCGTGTTTCTAATTGTACAATTCGAATATTAATCTAAAGATGGATACTATTCTTCTCTGTGAAGTATTTCATCAACCGCAAACACATAGCGTTCATTTCCCTTTATATTATAGCTGTGCAAAGTGGGCAACCATACCTATATATAGATACAGTAACCTAGTTTATAGCTTGCAGGTTGCAAAATTATGCTTTCCCTCCTCCCGCGGTTCATAGTAGCATCTGTCCCTCCTCGGATATACACATCAATGGACACGTAATTATGTATGTTAAGTAATAATCAAAGGACACTCAGCTTGAATTTGGATGAAAGTATTTGGAATATTTTTAATATTTAAAATCAATCCAACAGAATAATTTACATTTCGTCTAAAAGTTAATATGAAGGAAATTTAACCATTATAGTATTGATTACATTTTTATCAATTTTTATTATTGATTGTTGAGAAACTTTGGGATATAGTTAGGTGGTATTTTAATTAATTTATATTAAATTCAAAATTGCGCTGAAACCCTGGGTGAATTACTATCGATAAATTGATTGAGAAGAATTATGTTTGAATTTTGGGCGTAAATTTGGGACAATTTGAATTTGAAATAATCACACTAATATTACTAAATTGGTATAATTACTATAATTGAATGTTTACTTTTAAATAATATTTAATCAGTAGGGTTTCATTTTAATGGCCTGATATAATATAGAAAATGTTATAAAAACTCTCTTTTTTTAAATTGATTAATTTGAGGCTGAGTAAATGTCTTAAATGGGGATATAGCGATTGTCCGGTAATAAATTTCCGGCCAACGAGATAGGTACTGGCCAATTCCTTGATTGCCAACAAGATGCAATTTTCAGACAAATAAAACGGAAAGTCTCACTTCGGGTTAACCGAATATTCTTGTTCGATTTTCTAGCTTTTGTTTCTGAAATTCAATTCTTTATATTTAATTTTTGTTTGAAAAGTTAGTCCTTTATAATGATAGATATTTTTGACAGATGATACTATTGCATGAAAATGCAAAATGTTGGTTTTGCTTTTTTATTCACTTTCTCAACTAATAATTAGCTGCGAACTGACAATGTTTGCCTTTTTAAATTTAAGAAATGTTTTTAATTCCAGTTTTTTTGTTACAACAGCCTCGTAAGTGTGGAGCTGTTCCATTGTGATTATATATTTCATATTTTCACGGTATATAAAATGTTTTCTGTTTAATTACAAAATAAGTTACGGAATGATTTGCATTGTATCTTTACTGTTCACAGAATACTTAGTCTTGAATGTCTCTCTTCTGTATGTTAAAACAGTTGCTAATTTCAACCAACAACTGCCTCCCCCTCCATCCCCCACCCCCTCCCTCCCCCGATTACAGCCCTGGGTAGCTACAATCTTCACGCCAAACGCGCCAGTTTCAAGGAAGACGGTATGGCAGTACAACAAATCACGGAAAAGTTCGGGAAACAGTGTGCTTCCGAGGTGAGCTCCCATCCATCCACCCACCTTATGGTTGATCATGAGAATAATCGCGGTACTCAATTGTATCTTATTCTCGGTTCATATCGTTCGTAATGGGATTAATAAATTGAAAGAGATATCCTCTCTCTCTCTCTCTTTCACAGTCGAGTTTGAAGTTGGTGTTATTGAGTGAACTCTGCTCAAATTGGTCGAGAACTTCTGTTTTATTGATAATTGTCGATGAAACAGAAACGGAGGCTCACAAAATACATAAAATAGGGATCAATGTGAAACGAACATAACATAACTGACCTAAAATCGTTGTTATATTTTAACGTATGCTATGCTAGACTTGTAGCTTACAAAAACAGATACATTTTTAAGATAAGTGATTGTTAATGTGTTTTAAATAATACAACAATTAATTTAGGAATGTTATCAAATTTCCTGTTTTATGTGTTCAAGTCACCCGCGACTGGTTGTATAAATTATAAAGTTTAGTATCTTATGTTTATATCAGAGAGTAATGAGTAGATTGGAGAGGGATGCATGAGTGATGAGTAGATTGGAGAGGGATGTATGAGTGATGAGTGGATTGGAGAGGGATGTATGAGTGATGAGTAGATTGGAGAGGGATGCATGAGTGACGTACATTTAGCACATTTGTGGTGTATATCTTAGATGAAGTGTAAAAACATTTCGATAACAAAATTTTAGTTTTTTGAAAGAACGGAGTTATTACTATTGCGCATAGCCATCAAACTATTTACTGTTATTAATTGATTTAATTGCTATTTTGTCCGAAATAATTTTTTAAAATTTGGTTTCTATACTAAATGTATGTGTGTTGTTTGGAACTTTTTTAGTAAATAACTTCTTTTAGATGAAAACATTTTCTGCGCAGAAATGCATGTCTAGAACGCGTTATTTATCTTTTATAAAATATTATTATATTTCTTTTCACATTTTACTTTTTGTTAGTTAGTTATCAATTTCTCTGCAATATAATATAGCCTATTTACTTGATATTCTCTTTCATTATTTCATCTTTTTCTTCTGGTAACCCACAGAACTTTGGATTCACGGATAGACCTCTGGTAAATACCTGAACACTGATTTGGTTTCCTCACAGTGTTCTCAATGTTGCATGAAATTTCCTCTAACACTCACTCTCACACACGTCCGTCTCTCTCTCCTCTCTCTCTCTTCTCTCTCTCTTCTCTTTCTCTCTCTCTCTTTTCTCTCTCTTCTCTCTCTTCTCTCAATCTCTCCTATCTCTTCTCTCTGTCTCTCTCTCCTCTCTTTCTCCTCTCTCTCTTGTATCTCTCTTTCTCATCTCTCTTTCCTCTATCTTTCTCTCACTCTCTCTCATCACTCTCTCTCCTCTCTCTTTCCTCTATCTTTCTCTCACTCTCTCTCTTCTCTCTCTCAACTCAATATCTC
>JAUZND010089451.1:0-15302 GCA_034780555.1 Coelogynopora nodosa
GTGTCTGCCCGCGCGTAACGCTATTAACAGGGGGGGGGGGTGTTTGCTGTTGTGTAACGGAGCGTAACGGTGTTTAGCTGTATTTCAAAATCGTATTTAAGTAACGCTATTTGTAAATGGCCCCATAAACGGTTTTAAAATTGCGTCGCAATATACTATTATTAATTTATGAATGAGTATTTTGAATTATTTATGGAATTTATTTTTAGGAGTTTCTTTTTGTCAATATTCTATATTCTTAGGAAATAGGATTTCAGGAAATTATTGTTTTGTTTTTATGTACAGACTCTAATGATAGCGCAATAGTACAAATTACACCTTTTTTTAAAGCACGTCAGTTGGCGTGATGAATTTCAGTGATCGTTTTGTGATATATTTAAGGTAAGCAAATAGTTTAAAGCAATTGTATCTTACTAATAAGGCAAAACGAAGTAAGTTTTTAGTATCATATAATAGTATTTAATTATTTAACCTTCTCTAATAATACAATAGTCTTCTGTGGCCGTGGGTTGCACTGCAGAGTTGCAGTTGCAGTTGGCCTTCCAATAACAGAATTATAGGTCAATTAATTACTTATAGAATAATATCGCCAAAAATGTGTTCTTCTATAAGTCTCTAATAGTCTTATGTGGGTTGCATTGCAGAGTTGCAGTTGCAGTTGGCCTTCCGATCAATAACAGAATTATAGATCAATTAATTATACTTATAGAATAATATTGTCAAAAATATGTTCTTCTATAAGCCTGAAAATATCTTTTGTGTCTGAGTTTTTTCAAATGGAATTTCTGTTGAATGAAATATCTCTGCAGAGCCAGAGATATTTCATTCAACAGAAATTTTGACTGTTTTGATCTGAGTCCTTTTTTGACCTGTTTTGACTCGAGTCAGAGAAACAGACACATGTATCAGGTCAAAACATATAACCCAGGTCAAAACATACCTTGTTCTTGGTTAGTTGAAACATTTACTCAGGTCAGGAATAATTGTAAATTTGTATCCACAAAAAGTATTTAAATTCAATGACAATGTCATGGCTTATTAAAGACAGCCTTTATTATGTATAATATTAATAATACTAATAATGTCTTTTATGCATACTTTTAAATTTTAATTTGTAATGTACCAAATATTTATTTTATTTTTGACAAATAGTCACTTTAACCAATATTATAACTGTATTTCCATTTAACTGGGTATGTTTTGACAATAGACAAAGAAGAAGTAGACACAGTGAAAGAAACATTTAGTGACAGTGTGACTGTTACTGTTAGCCAATGAGAAAATGGTCTCCACCATGCAGTTGGCTTTAATTAAATAATAAATGCCTTATGCTCTGCTTTACTATATTGCTTATAATTGACATATATAGACATAGTAATAGTATATTTAATAGCTATTTTTGAATGCACTGTAGAGTAGGGAAGCCTTGGAGGGGCTCGGCCCTCCCAAATAAAAAGTTGAAATTTGGAAATCCAATATTATAATTGGAATTCATATTGTCCAATTTTTTGTATATATTCTAGAGAAATAATCAAGTTGATAAAATATTCACTGCTTTGACAAAACCTGCTCAGGGAAATTAAACAGAATCTGGAGTGGAAGTAGATGACTAAGATGTCCAAGACACTCCAGGAATTTTATCTTTGTCTAACCAGGTGGACTGTACATGCCAAATGTTTCTTAAGAATACTGGTAAACTATGCCACATTAATCAAAGAGTGGGAAATCTGCTTGGAAGGCAAACTGACTTCTGATATATGTGCATGAATTATTGGATGCCTAGCACAAATGAAAACCTTCAGCTATTTTTTTGGTTTACATCTTTCAATCTGACATATTTTCTCATACAGACAATCTTTCAAAAACCTTGCAGACTTCGAAGCTTTTGGCATCATCAGCTTAAACCATTGCTGAATTGACAAAAAAGACTGTAGGGTCTATTAGAAATGATGAATTGTTTGATTTGTTTTACCCAAACATGTTGAATGCGAAGGAACATTTACCAGACATTTCTCCACCAGTGATGCCAAAGTGAGTGCTAATGCACTTTGAAATCGGAGAAGGAGAGCCATTCTATTATTTGACCTCACCTTAAGATTTGTACAGGGTTATATTTTTGAAGCAATTGATCTAATTGTTGCTTCAATTAATCAATGATTCAACCAACCAGCCTACAAAGACTTCTGTCAGTTGGAAAAAAAATTGCTTAAGTGTTGTTGCTCCAATGACTTCACAAAAGAACTGGAATTCTTACAGCATAAATATAGTGATTAATTCAATATGAATTTATTGAAAGCTTTTGCTGAGCCCCCCAATTGCAAATTGGTTCTGTGGTCTATGAATAATCTATGTACATCATTAAAAAATACAGTTCCCTATTTCTAGATAGCATAATCATTATTTGTAAAATGCTATTTCGATTTGCCATTATAATACATTTTAAATTATGTTATTATATATTATTTTTAATTATAAATTTATGTTTAATATAATTTTATTCATAATAATTTTAATAAAAATTTATGTTTTTATAATATCTGTATTAAACATATACTATACATTTTCATAATCAATTATTCAATAAACAACTTTTATAATTAGTGAGTTAATAATGTTGATTATAACAAAACATATAACAATATAACTTGATAGCTTAAATAGTAAAACAATTGGAATATGGATTTAGAACAGATAGCAATTGAAAGAATCTTTTTGTTATTTATCAAAATATGTTCTTAAAAATGATAATAGTAAACTATAAACTATTATAAACTTTTGTGATTATAAAATTCTAATTATGAAAAAACATACAAAAACATTTAACTATTAATAGGTACTAGCAAAATTTTATTATACATACAACATTTTAAAATATTGAGCATTTGTACAATTCTGGAATATTGTCTTTACATAAATAATTATGTACATATATAAAAAAAAACACGTAGCTCAGTTATTATATAGCAGTCTATTAAATTTCAAATTTTAAGTTAACACTAGAAGGGCAAAGCCATCATATGATGCACTTTTTGTGTATTTTTTGTGATAAAAACTTTTTGATAATTTTTTTTCTTATTCCTCTCATGATATTTATCCCTTAGGCCTTGTCTACATGACCCTAAGTGTTTTTCAAAATATTCCCCAAAGTAGCTGAGAAATCGATGAATATACCTAGAACGGTTCATATATTCAAAAATGATTGCTTGTTTTTATAAATGATTGCGATAAACATGTATTATAATGAACATTGAGTATTACATATTTTGTATGTTTTCCATATTTATTGAGTAGGTATTTTTTGTAAAAAAAAAGTTTAAATGACTATTTCAAAAAATGCTTTTTCAAAAAACTTTCAATCCTCATTTTTTGCATTTTATTTATTGTGTTACTGCAAATACCTTTGTAGTTTATTCTATATAGTGTTTTATGTAATAAGTAATAATAAATGCTCTTTGGGCATTGTCGACAAAGCAGTTCAAAATGGGCGACATAAGGCAAAACTTGTCATTCAAAAGATTAGCTCAGCGATCTCTTCGACTGTCGTGGCATATAAACTTTTTGATATCACAAGCCCTGTCCCGAGTCATCGTTTTATTGAAAGTAGAGCAGCCCAATTTATTGGACCAGAACTCTTTGAAAGGGAAGTTGCGTTGATTGAGCAGACTTCAAATATAAAGGAGGCCGATCAATTTTTCTACATCCTTATCAGTGACATCCCAGTCTGGAGAATTGATATGGCAAATTCTAAGGTGCTTTCAACGTTGTGCTGGACCATCCAATTATCAAAGAGTAATCGCCACGCATTCAGGGGGTTTCTATTCAATTGCAAAGTCATGTAGGACCACTTCTTTCAGTAAAAACGTTCCACCGGTTCCATCTCGTTCCATCCCTTCCTTATCAAGGTGGCACATCCTCTTCTGGATGATGAAGTTGTTCATCATCACTGGATTCAACATCTTCTATAATTGCTTGTTCTTGTTCAGATTCTAAATTGCTGTAATGGTTGGACTCATCACCAGAATTGTCTGAGGCTTGATCAAGAATACCTTGTAAGACTTGGTCAGCTGTTATTTGTGCCATTTAGAAAGCATAGCGAAATAATGAAAAGAAATATTATATGAAATAATTGTGTAACAATTGACCTCCAGATGTACCTCACCTAATCCCCCTAACTGTTTGCAAACTAACTAATCTTTCATCTATAAGTTTAGTGCCCATAATGCACAAACAAAGTCCACCTAAATACCCCGCAATGAGTTTTTTTCTAACTGCACTTTATAAGATAATTGCGCAATATATTGAGAGCCTCTGCTTTTCTTCATGGTGGACAATTATAATCTTTTGTACATTAATCTCTTATTTTTTAACCTATTTGCCTTTGTATTGCGCAATAATCTTGATAACCTCTGCTTCTTTTTGGTGTTCCTGAATGACCCATCATGATGCATTGAATCTGCGTGCACATTGATTACCTAAGTGTGAAAGTTTATCTATATTTGAATATATTATATACTTTGTTTTGCACATAAATGTATTGACATTATCTTTTTGTATAAGATATTTGACTTATTTTCTATACAACATTTTTAAAATCGTAAAATACTTTGTATAATAATACTACAAACATATTTGAAGTGATATTGAAGTATATGAAAATGTTCAAAAATGACATAAATAAAAGCCGTCATATGACGTTTCTTGCCATTCTAGGTATATCGATTTTCTCGCCCTTTTAGTGTTAATGACACATTAAAAATAAATGCAATAATGTGAAGAAATGTTTCATAATTAAAAGAAATAATTACACAAGAATTATTTTTACAATGCCTGGCTGCAGCACTCATAAAAGTCTTTTGAAAGCTTTTGTATGCAGCAGTCAACAAACGTTTTTGCTATTAAACAAATCAAATGCAATTTATGGGACTCAATTCCAATAATTTCAGTCACTAAATTATTATCTAAGTTTGAAAAAAGTTGAGTAATCTGTTGCAGTTTTTGGAATATTGTTCTCCATAATTTGAATAACCAACAAGACATGTGGATATATAAGTTCCCATTCCCCAATTGCTTTCACATTCTTTATTGAAACTAGAGTAAAATGCAAATTAGAATAATACAAATTAGGTATATGCTTCCTCATAACTGAGTAAATTAAAGAGCTTCACAACAAGTTAAACACTAAATATGTTTGCTGTCTGACTCACGCCTTCCTATTGGTTGTTTGATATATATTATTATTTTCTTTCTTAGCTTTACTCCACACCTGATGAAGCCATTAAGGCGGTACATTGTGTAAATTCAATAAACTCTATATCTGCCGAAATACTATTTTTCTTTTCCTTTTATGTTTGCTAATGTTTTGTACAATCAATTGCACCACCAATATAACAAAGAATGGAATTAAATATGTTGCATGCAGACATTCATGTTGTTTTAGATGACAAGAATATTGTTTATTTATAATAGGCTGAATTTCGCATGGCATTGTGTATGTTATTTTTTTTTATATAAACAACACACTGTGCATGGGCATAACTTCTTTGGAGTACAGGAATAGAAAACATGTATTAAAAATATATTTTGTGAACTTAATATGTTAATAATAGGTTTTCTATTGTTACTTCACTCTGACAGATACAGAGGCAACACTCATCAATCCATTTGACCTCCCACACATAGGACATTATTTATCTGTATTGGCTAGCTTGTTTACACAAGTCATTTAGCTCATCTACACAAGTCATAGCATCATACAGGTTTTTGCCTGGGTACATTTTTAGCTGTAAACTGATAAATTTAATACAATTTAGTTTTTTAATAAAATCTCAATAACAGTAATAATTTCATGAAAATAGCATTATGACTATGATGTTTATGCTAAGCAATTCAGTATATATTGATTTTTAAATTGGTCATTTTAAATTTAACATACTTTTACAGAGTACCAAAATAATTTTTTTTGTTAATGAAATAGTAAGTTTAATTTAAAAAAATTTTTTTGGTCATTCTGTTATGAAAAATATTACATAAATATGAAAAATTTTCTTACCATAAATTTTTTTTTAAATACTCAAATTCACTGGATTTTTAAAACTAAAGTGTTAACTGTAAAAATAATGCAGATGTTTAAATAAAAATATCATGTTTTATTTGATATTTATTAATACAGTAAAAGTGTATTCTGGTTACATTAAATAAGTAGATTATAATTTTGATGTTATAAATAATTGTTGTCTTTTCTACATACATAAGTGCATTAATAAAACATTAATTTTAGTTTTTACCAATATGCAAAACGTTACAGTGATTGTAAAAATACAAAATTCATCCAAATCAGATATTTTGTTGAATTATAAAATGTAAAATAAATGTGTCAAAATTCACTTTTTTAACATCACATGATCATATTATTGTGAAATAATGAATTCAATTGATTTTAATATAATAATAAACATAATATAATATTATTTATAATAATAATGACACCTATCATTTGTCTTATTTACTGAAGTTTTCTTTAGTAATTCTACATAATTTCTTCAAAGTATTTTGGTTTTTGAAAAGAATCTACAAAATGACTTAATTTCCAATTGTCTGCTACAGAGATCTTATAATAAAGTTTACACAATGTTCATTATGCATTTATTTTGTAAATGTTGTGTGTACCTTGTGTTTGTCCCACATTAATACATTATTATTGTCCATGGTAACTAATGACAACACCTCTCCAGAGGCAGCATGGCGGCTGACCCCATGACGCTGCTACCAGCTGGCATCATCACTGCCCTAGTGATCCTGGTACCTCTCCTTGTGTTCCTTTTCCTCCGTCGTGACGTCACAGTGAGTTGCTGGTTCTGCCAGGCCTGTACCCAGGTGCCCCGCGGCAATGCCAACTGTTGGGACTGTCCTCAATGTGACCAATACAATGGATTCAGCCCATCTGGTGACTATAACAAGAGAATACCGGCCCAGTATCACCGGGAGTTCAATCACACGGCAGGACCCTTCACTGTGAGGCATTGTGTCATCTGTAACAATAACTAATATTTCAAAAAGGATTAATTTAAAGTTGTTCCACATATTATATGCTAGCAGCCGAAAAAAATGAAGTTTATATCAGATAGTATCACAGAGAAACATTAAATACATTTAAGGTAGATGCTATGCAAACCTACTTGGGGAATTCGAAATTTTGTCAACCTTTTCCATTATTTTCTTTGCTGAACCCCCTCGGGGCTCTTTCCTCATTCGCCCCTATTCTTTAACTTTTTTGCACCCCTTTTGCTCCTTTAATCATCTTCTTTTCAACCGCATCACAATTTTCAAAATCTAACTTTGGAATTTGATGATTATACCAAAAAACTTTTCTAATAATTTCTACTCTATTTCCATAAATTAGAACTATTGTTGTGTGACATTTGTTGCACCCCTGCAGCTACGCCCGACGAACTTGTAAACTTTCTACTATTGAAATTTTTCATTTGGAGGTACTCGAAAATCATTGAAAATTAAGCTCTTGAAGATGGGTAACTTGTTAAAATACTGTACAGAATACAATTTTATATATTATAAAAAAAATTTCGACAATTGGTGAATACACAATATTTTATCAAATGATATCTGGATACGTTTTACCTAATATACTTGACATTGTCATTGACGTCACCCTCCCGCCCTGGCAGGAAGTGGCCGAGTTCGCGACCAACTCGGACGTCCTGTGTACCCCCTGCAACCGCAATCAGAGCCTCAAGGTGCGTCAGTTGGCCAACTTTGAGCCCCTCAACGAAGCCAGCTGGGACCGGGAGCTCGCCACCTTTCGTCGGCAACTCGACCATGCTTACAAACTCTGCCAGCGCTGTCAACGTCGCGCTAGCGACCGGGTTAGGCAGTGTGATGTCATTGTGTTGCCTAGATACGTGCAGTGGCGCAAGAAGGTAGTTTGGACATCAAAAATATAAGGATGAATAGTGATGACGTAGAAGGTCTGGTTATCGTTGTGATATTTTCATTGCCTTTCATGTTATTTTCGTAAAATATATTCTGGATAACTTGATGATAAAGTTCTTATAATAACAAAGCGTCTTATTAGAGAACAGATTGATGATATATTTATAATCGCCTTTTTTATAGATCCGTAGATAATTGTTTACTGCACAGGCTAAATTCTTGTGTGTCAATTCCCACTCCCCTTCCTAACTCCGTTTGACTCAAATTAATCCTTAAAGAATTATATTAGACTGTGAAAACTCTAATCTTTTTATTTGACATACAATTATAGAAAATATTATCTTGTTTCTATTAATTTCTATTCTTTTAAAAATGTTAAATGATTCTTATTTGATAAGGATACCAAAATTTCATTATTATATATTAACGACTATTTCGTTTTACATCGTTTTTAAGATATGAATTACGTGTTTATGTATCTTATTTTATTCTTTTAGTTTTTAGTATTATTTGTATTTTCCAATAGTATTATCGCTTTCGATTGAACACAGATTAATGTGTAGCAGAGTTGGGGTAATTTGTAGTAAACAGTTGTAATTGGTGAATTTAGATACATTTTATGCATTTCTATATGAATGAAAGCTTAAATTTTGATAACATGTATATCATGTATTAATTGCTTGTATAAATATATTTAAGTTACTTCGACGTGGCCTGATTATTACATGAATAATGTATTATTTATTTTGATATCGGCATTTTTGGTACCCTAAACTATTATCTAAACAACTTGGGAACTGTGGACACCCCAGACCATTCTGTTAACTTTTAATATACTTCGTTAGTGGCAATGTTTCTAACAGTTGTCTTCCCTCCCCCTCTGTCACCATGAAGACGGCACTCAAACGAGACTCGGAACTTCACTGGTGGACGCTGGTCCATAGCGCTGTCGCTTTCACTCTTTTCTATCTAACTGCGGGCGTCAATCTTGGGTCAGCCGCAACACTGGCCGGTAGGAGTCTTGGTCAGAGCTGGACCAAGTGGGGCCAATTCACACTCTTGACAGGTATGTTTACACTGTTGACGGGTATATTTACGATGTTGACGGGTATATCCACGCTGTTGACGGGTATATTTACGTTGTTTACGGGGATATTCACAATATATGACAAGTGTATTTAGTGTGTTCAAATATAATTTATATTTTTAGATTGTAAAATAAAAGTTAAAGAATTATGTAACCACATATTATGTTGTTGTATTTTCGGAATATCCTTTTTGATGACGAAAGGCAGTCCATTTACATAAATATAACATTAAAACAAACATATCGTATCTCACACTGCATAGAATTAAATTTATTATGTCAAAATTTTCGGCGTATTCGCCCTAGTCATGGTAGACAATAAATAATGCAACCAGCAATGAGAAGAAAACTATAGTTGTACATAGATTATCTCTGCAGCCAGTCAGAGCAGAGTGACAGTGTATTGTTCGTGGTATAGTCAAACACTATACATGTATAGTCGGGTTTCATCACGTGACACAGCTGCAGCTAGTAGGTGGAGAGTCACGATCGCATTCAATGATTCTGTTGAAAATGAAAGAGAGGTGTGGATCACATTTTCAGTTAATAAATGTTAGTAATTATTCAGAACAAGATGTGTTGCTGGCGCCTATTAATAATATGTTAACATTGTGCGCACTTTATTGATCGTTTCATTAGTATGTACTATTTGTGGGAGCAGTTAATTCTCGCAGGTATGTCAGTTTGTTCACCATCACTGTGTTTACTTTCAAAGTTCATACAGACTCTCCAAACTACTAGAAAATGAAAGGGAAAGATTTAAGCATTGATTCTTTTTACTCGTACTTGTATAAGCCAGACTCTGGTTAATTATTAATGTATTGGATGACGTAAACCATGACTCGAAATAGTTTTAAAATGTTTAAAATGATGTCCATATAGAAAACTAATTTTCAAACGTTAATTAATCACATGCTTTCTGCTAACTATACTTTTATGTAGCTTATAATACTACTTATAATACTACTAACTATTTATTAGTAGACGTCATCAAACTGCAGGATTCCCACAGACCTGGAATCCTCAGGGATTTTAATTTTATTGTTATATGAATGTTTTTGCGTTCTATGAATTGTACACAGGTCTGTTTATAATACACTACTGTTACGATTGTATATCATGTACCTATTGTCACATGTAATGCTTTATAAATAATTGGGTGATCCTGTCTAATGCATTTTAATTAGTGCATTTTTTGTAACTTAAGAAGCAAGTTACCAATATCCACTTTAGACTAAATAGGCTTTCAAAAGCGGTGGTGCCAGTATAATTGAGTATAATATGCAATTTATTAAACTGTTTTTTCTAATAAACATTTTGCGTGTGAATATATATCGATTCAATTATCATTTTATTATGTGTTCACCTATTCTATTGTCCACCATATACATGACCATTTCATAATGTTATGTATTCACCTAAACTTAGTTTCCATTCCAGTTCTTGATATGATCTCTTGTTCACCCACAGTTTGCCTCACCTCCACCTGCCTCCACCTCCTACTCTGCACACTCTACTTCCGCCGGATCAACATGCCGCTATTGATCCATCTGGGAGTCCTGCTCACCCTGACGACCAATCACATCCCAGCTCTCAAGATCGATACTCCAGCACGACTCAACACGGCTTGCCATCTCACCTCGGGCTTCCTCTCCCTCGCTGGACTCCTCTTCCGAGTTGGTCTTCGACCGCCTTCTCGCCGGCGGCTCGTCAAACCCTCCTCCTCCTCGGTGTCATCCTCCCCACCTGGCAACGGCGGCAACGAGGCACCGTCACGACTCGTCTGCAGCGTCCTCCCTCCGACTCCGCCACCGTCGGACGTGGCCTCCAGCTTCTACTCGTGTAGGACGGAGAATCCTTTCCTGCTTCAACATACAGCCGCCAGGACGTCACTGTGCCAGCCACCGCCTCCTTCTGTCTTCTCAGAGTCGTCAGCTCAGCATGTGGTGACCTCGTCGTCGTTGATTGCACCGCCTCGTTTCGTCTACAACTCCTCTTCGGGACGTTCCGTCGTCACTCCGAAACATCCGTCATCGATTCTCTCCAGGTGGGCTTTCAGATGATTTTTTTGTTTGTTTATTTAAATTAAATTGGATTTTGATGTAGAATCATTGTTTAATTGTGTCATACAAAAAGCAAATCGGTTTTTAAAATGGTCACTTATAACATATTTTAATTTTTTGTGAAATGCTTCAATATCTGTATTCTATTCATGATAGTTTGTTTCTCAAAAAATTTAATCACGATAAAATAATACAATATTTCGCTTATTACATACGCAATTATAGGCCATCGTTAAGAACAAGCGTCAATCCAAAAATAGTTTTATTAAATTAAATCAATGGAACATACACAAAATACATATTCATGTTCGTAGTAGCGTAAAGTTGTCCATTACACATAGCAACTACCAGCTTCAATCATTTTCGTCATGGAGTCGTAGAGCGCCTTAGCCATTTGAGTTGCTGTGAAATTTGGGAGTTCAGCATCCAAACATTCTGTCAGTTCATCTAAGTTTTTCCTCAGAGCTTCGAGCCTTGGAAATGTGTAATTATCACACAGGTTTACATCTCGAGAATAGGGGGTTAGTGCAGAAACCGGATATTCCGATCAGCAATGTGTACAGAGGTGGCATTGGCTGTATGGGGTCGAGCATTGTCCTGCATCAAGCGCATATTTTCTGGTCGAATAGGATTGGGAATCATCAGCAGAATCTGTTCCAAGTCTTCAAGGAATTTGATGTCTTTGTCTGCGTTCCCCGTCTCACCATTGGCAAATTACTGAAAGTCCATTTTAAAGTCCATTTGGGCATTTTAAAAACTGCCATAGAACTTCAATTTGTTTATAAAATATTGATTATTATAGTCGTTCACGTTTTTTAGACAGCCGCTCGTTAACTGTATGGCTTATATGAGTTCGCTTATTATAATTGCAGTTATAACAAAAACTGTTATGTAAATAAATTCGGTGAATGTTGTTTTTGTAATAACCCAGACCCCACATTTATGACAGCTCATTGAAAAAGTCAACAGGCATTTTGTTTTTCACCTTTCTCTGATTATTATACTAGTTTTTAACTATCTGACATTACATAGTTACAGCAGTTTTATCGCCCATCCCCCTGCCCACTCCAGATCGTCAACACCAGAGTCCTGGGCCTCCAAATGTTCCCCTCCACTTCGCTCTGTTAGTCACTGTGGCGCTCCCTCTATTGGGGAGGAGGAAGAGGACGAGTCTACAGAGAGTAGCAGCTGTGACAGCCCCTGTGGTTCCGCCGTGGAGGTGCCTCGCATTCCGACTCCTCCCGCCAAGTCGCTCCTCTCGCGTTGTCTTCTGGGAGTTGCCATGGGGATTGGTTTCACGTGTTGCCTCCATCTAGTGGCAGTTCCTTTGCTCGACTACCTCCGACTGTTTTTAAGCAGACGAATTCGCATTTTATAGCTTTTATAACTGTTGCTTATTGTATGTTATTGGGTTTTGATCGCATATTTGATTGTTTTTTATATAAAAATATAGACGTTTTTAATTACTTTTAAAGTTTTATATTTCATGTTTTTTGAGAAAGTTGTAATTACGTGTTCGCGTTAATGTAATGTAACTTATAATATGTGTGTTTTTAAATTATTTTAATTCTAAAAGTGTTAGTGGTGGGGGTCATTTTGACAGTTAGGTTCTTGCCGTTTACTCAAAAATAGCTGAGGATGTTGTTCATGGTACACTTTCACTTGATGAAAGACTTCTTAAAATATATTTTTCTAAAATTTGTGCTTAAAAGTATCTCTGACTTAACCTTAACCTGGATATCCTTTGAGCAATATTTTGTCCTTAAGAAGGATATGTTTGTCAGTGTTTTCATTATCGTTAAGTGGCACTCGAAATATTGTATTTCAAGAATTATATTATTAAGAATTTAACAGGTATTCGATACTGTCCACTCTACTGAAAAAGAAAAGTCATTACAGAAGAGTTTGAAGTACTAAACAATTTAGTCTTTTACTTGGGAATTTATTTTTCATAGATTGTTAAACGTGTTCCAATTTTAACGAACAGGAATGTTAAAAAATAAAATTTAGTACATTATAGATAGGTTATTCAGGTAAAATACTTACAAAACGTGTTGTAGAGATCAAAAGGTTGCATCTGAATTCAAGGCCAAGTATAAAAGCTAAAGTAGGTTAATCAGTGTGGTCTTTTACAATAAACATTACTAGTGTAATACTTTCTATACTTTTTCGAAAACAATTCATATCACGAATAAAGGTATAATCGGGACCAATAATGGGAGAAACAATGGAGTAAATATATTGGTCACGGGCAGTTCAACATTTTAGAATGAGATAAGCACAAGAATGTGCGTTTGTCGATAAGGTTGATGGCAATGATGAAATTTAGAATGTTACCATGAAGATAATGTGCATTCTCAGAAATTGATAAGTTTCATAATGGTAAGTTTGTATTTCAAATTAATCAGGTTAACCAGATCGAGAGTAGACAATTTTGGTGTCGTCAGCGAAAAGTTTAATCTTTCATAACAGATCCTTGCGCCGGACACCGAGAGATACACAGACTAAGTCAGATATATAATATAAATTATCGTATTGTGAACGTTCAGTTAAATATCTGCATGATAAATTTAATTAGTTACGCAATGTAATAGAGAATCTTAACGGCGGTTAATTTAGCCAACCGGCCAGTAATTATAATTTTGCGTCTGGAGCTGCTAAGATTAACATAAATATTCAAATGACAGAATATGTATATTATTATTTAAGTCATAAGAATTACTTGTCTTTATTATAAAAAGAGGTAGTTTTAAATTATTAAAATAAATATTAAACATGCCATTTAGCCTATATTGATTCTTGTCTCATTTATTCAATTAAAACATATTTCATTAAAATTTACACGATTACCTACAAAATAGTACTAGTTTAGTTATTATAAAATATGTTAGTCTATGCCATTATTTTATGAATTTATAATTAATTATTTTTTTTAAACATTCAGTTAATCAATATAGGTAAATTTAATAACGCTGATTATGGACATAAACAAATGGGGTTTTTTAAATAATTTTAAACGTGGTTTCGTTTTTCAAAAATAAAAGGGTCGGCTTTATTTTAAGTGTCATAATATAGATGCAATATAAATGTTCCACTTGAAATTGATTTTATTTATGGTCATTGCTACTAACCATGTTTTTATGGTTAATTTATGAATTCGTTTTTTGATAATAATTAATGCGTTCATTTTGAGGGTGCATGGTAATAACGGGTTTGTTTGTCATGCTTATTAGAATGATTTTGGATTTCCAGATCCAGGAGAGTTTTAGCATTAGAGGCTGTACGGAGTCTCTTAATAAGAATAGTTAAATTTCCGATTCGTATTGTTTAGAGATATCTAATGACAATGTTGTGTCTGTTATTTAACATGGTCTGTCCTAAATCAGCATTTGCAGTATAATAAATAATAATCCAATGGTTTCTGGAAAAGATGCTGTTGCCACATTCAAAAGTGTAAATGTAAATTAGTTTTCATTTGCACTGAAATTTTGCATAAAATTAATAAAGATTTTAAAATTTCATCTCCATGCCCATGGGGTCATGTCAGTCAGGACTATAAGTATAGAATTATTTATTATTGTTATTCACCATTTAAATTAAAAAAAATCATTCCATTTATGTTTTGTCTAGTTATTACATAATAAGTTTGTCTCTTTATCTAGAAATTATTGTTTAGGGAATTCACTATTAGTATTACCTTACAGCCTCAGAAAAATAAAATAATATATCATAATTATTATCTTGATTGCTTAATATTAATAATAATATAAATAATTAATGTCAAAATGACTATGACAATTTTTTGAATACATGTCAACTCATACCCAAGTTAACTTGTATTCAATTTAAATTTATATAATTAAAAAACAATGAAATATATCTTTTCATTAAAAGTGAGCAAAATTGTTTTTATAATTCATTTACATTTTTTTTGTGTTTTGATAATCATTCAAACTATGAGTGTTGACTGGCTAAACAAAAGAAAGAAAGTATATCCATAAAAAAAACATGTATTTTGGCTTTAAATAGAAAAGTTTAATTAAATGATTATTGTACAGTGTCAGTGGCGGATCCAGGATTTTGTAGAGGGGGGTGGCTGGTTCTCACAGGGGCGCAACATTAACTAAAGTGTTTTTTATTTTGGTCATGGGCGCCATACATTGTTTTTACAATTTCATTTGTTGTGCTTCATGTTAACGTTTTCA
>JAUZND010089462.1:0-10763 GCA_034780555.1 Coelogynopora nodosa
TCAAGGTCACGAAAGGGGGGGTGAGTCATCAAAAAAAATGCGTGGGCGGAGGGGGGTGGGTGGATTCAAGGAGCTCCTTCCCTACTACTCTTTACCTAATAATAATAAAAATTAGAACCGCGACATAAGAGTATAAAATATTAGACAATTATTTTACTATGTCTAAATTTTGGTTCTTGTGTGGAGCACACAATAAAAATTTTCTCCACATAAGAGTGATAATAATTAAATAAAGTTTTTTAAGAAGAGAATAAATATCTACATTTATAAAAAAAATTTTGCCTATATAAAATGGATCGATAGTAAGAGTAAAATTATAAGAATAGGCCTATATCAGTCATGTGTATTTTCTATAATATGGTCATGTGCATATATCTGTGGTCAAATCACAGTATAGAGTAGTTGAACCATAGACTTTGAGTTGAACAGACAGGCATATACATTGTATGTTAATAAGGTAAAGTGTCTGAGAGAGAGTTCTAGACATAATATATGTATTCACTAAGTACGCAAACTAGAATATGAAAATTTGAAGTTCCTTTCGTTAATTTTTATTTTTTATAGGTGGTTGTTCTTCTGCGATCAATATCGCTTAATCTTTGAATCGTAAATCGGTTCCATTTTTGCTTGTAGTAAGTATATATATATATACTGGCGAAGAAAAGGCTTCTGCATTTTTATGCATGTTTGTATATATAAAACAGAGCTAGATAGGTGTTCATTGCATCTTATGTGTAGTTCTCTGACCGTGCTGCCTATATATTGTTTCTGATATTGTATGGGCATTTTAGGGAGTAGACACATTTTTTATATATATTTTTTATTATATTATGTAATTTTTTTATATAGTTATTGACATATTAATTCACAGATTTTTAGAAATTGATATTAGAGGATTTTACAAGTTCACTGTCTGCTATTAAGAATTTTGGGATTTCCAATTTCACTGTATCCATGTAAAAAACAAGGCACTTAAAGAATTATGATCTGGTGCGGACTTTGGGATATACATTTTATTGGTCCTTATGTGTTTCATGGCAATGTTACTGGAGATAGCTACCTTCAATTACTAAGAGAAAAGCTGTTGCCAGATTTACAAATTATTGGATTTCCAGAATGGTTTATGCAGGATGGTGCTCCTGCCCACTTTGCAATTCCAGTTCGACAGTGGTTGGATGAGACCTTTCCAGACCGCTGGATTATAGAAGAGGGAGAGCATTTGAGTGGGCACCGAGATCACCAAACCTAAATCCCTTCGATTTCTCATTTTGTGGTTTTTTAAAAAGTGAAGTTCACAAAGTTAAGATACAAGACACTGCACATCTTCTGCAACGTATTGAAGAAATCTGCAATTCCGTGCAACCTGATATGCTTCAAAGAATTCTTGAAAATCTAAAGGTTCGCCTTTGTACTTGTGTTGCAATAGAGGGTTGTTACATTGAACAAATTCTGTGAATTAATATTGAACAAATTCTGTGAATTATTATTGAACAAATTCTGTGAATTATTATTGAACAAATTCTGTGAATTATTATTGAACAAATTCTGTAAATTATTATTGAACAAATTCTGTGAATTAATATTGAACAAATTATGTGAATTAATATTGAACGAATTCTGTGAATTAATATTGAACAAATTCTGTGAATTAATATTAAACAAATTCTGTGAATTAATATTGAACAAATTATGTGAAAAAATATTGAACAAATTTTGTGAAATAATATTGAACAAATTATGTGAAAAAATATTGAACAAATTCTGTGAATTAATGTGTAATTAATATGTAATTAATATATAAAAGATGCTATTATATTGATATTGATATGTTATTTGTGTTAATAAATATAAATAATGCATTTTCCCATTGGTCCAGACTTTTCGGACACCCTGTATTATTGTATATATCACTTTGTATCTTACTGCTTAAAACATACTATTTGAAAAGAAAAAAAATTGTTTGCAACATGGATTTCCATTCCTGGTGATTATTATCCATATACTGTAGACACTTATTATTATTCATATTTTCCAATGGTTGGGACAAATTATAACCCTATAGATACACTTATAACCCTGTCCATTTTTCGTATTTCGCTATATTCAAGGCGAGGGCATGCTTTATCTTTATAGTTATCATGACAGTGCTATCATATATGATTTAAATAATTTATATAGGGCTAAGTAGTAGCATACCACAACTTATTTATATATTAGTCCACAAATAATATAATATGTATTACTCATATATTATCAAGTAATACAAATTGAATGTTATATTAAATTAATGAAGAAACTAAGTTATTTAAATTTGGCAATACGCAATATATTTACACCGTTAAATAAATGTTATATTATGTTATACCTTTATCCAAAAATACGTACAATATATCTAAAATAACGGTGAACTTAAAAAAATTGAAATTAATAGTGCTCCAAAACATTTCCATCTCATATATATTTTTGTTTTTGCTTCGCGTGTTCACTGTCTAATCTAGGTGTGTTCTATTAATAAGCTCACAAGCCCGCCAAGGTCCATTTTGTGTTTTCAGTTGAGAAAAGTCAAAATCCTCGAAAACCTTTAAAGTTGTGACGGGCCAGACACCTTTGACAAGTCTATCACTTATACGTGAATCACAATCTATTATTAGAGCAAAAAATAATTCAACAATTGCTGGACAACATGAACATCGAAGCTCGAGAACATGCGGCTGTACCCAAGGCAGTTCTCTGGTTGATGCTATAGCTGTGATTTTCGCAATATCGTTTTCAATTGGATAGACTATACTGACACCGAATAATAGTTCAAAGAGAATGACACCCGCTGACCAGTAATCATTTTCATTTTCAGACACAGTAATCGTCCCATTTACTACTTCAGGAGATTGGTAATCAAAAAAATGATGCAAAGAAAAAGCCAGATCAATATCTTTTAGAGATTCATTAAATGTACTACTTTTGCTTGTATAACAATCAAAACAATGAACCTTAGATAATCTTGAAATTTGATTAATGAAATCTTTTGCAGAGATCAGGGCAACATTAATTAATTTAATATGACCAGTTTGATCAATTATTATGTTTTCAGGCATTAGGTTACCATGTACTATACCTTCATGATGAATGAAATGTAAAGCGCAGAGCAGTTCAGCCATATAAAATGTTATGCATCGAATTTTTGTCACATTCAAAGAGAAAAGCATATCAGCATCCATAATATTTTTTTGAAGTTGTTTTCCAATAAATTGTGGCGTTTTTCTGTCAATAAAGTGCAGTCGTTCAATGTACCATCGCAATGAAAATCCTTGAACATAGTCTTGTATATAACACATGGTGTTTGACTTTTCATCAAATATATGCGCTAGTAATCGTGGAGTCCAAATATTTTTACAGCGTTTAAGAGCTATAAATTCATTTATTTGATTTTGAAAACTTGTGAGATGTTTACTTGAAATTCTCGCAGGTGGTGGTATTTCAACAGTTTTTTGTACGCAAAAGTTTTTTGAATTTTTTAAGTTATTAAGGCAGACTGAACCATACGTTCCCTTAAATATTTCTACAGTATTTTTAAAATTATCTAACGTTATTGTATTTTTGCGTAAGTCACGAACAATTGAATTGTCAGTCAAATTATTCCACTTTTTACATGTTTTACTAAAAAATTGTAGTTCTTGATTTCTGTAGAAATTTATTAGATCAAAAATAACACCGGTTGATTTACACCTACGCTTTAGATTTGTATCACAGTAAATGTTACGTTCTTTTCTTTCTGAAACTGTATTATGTTCTGCATCTACACCTAGATCGTGTTCAAGATTGCTATCAATTTGGTTACTGTTAATAAAATCTTTGCCAATATTAACATTATCATCTTCTGAATTATGTGGTTGAGCCGAATTTATTCCAGAACTTTTAATAAATTTATGTGTTATAATATTTCCATTTCTTCTTATTTCTTGTATTTCTTCTTTCATTTTCCTTATTGTGATAATACCATAGATTTAAACTACATATATATAGTACACTAGATGCGCAGTTAACACATCTAACATTGATTTGAGATGGTCAGCAATTTGAATATTTATAATCAATACAATAGACTACTATATTTTTAATGGAATCAGCTGATTCCATTAGAATTTTAAATTATTGATACATTTAAACAATATAAATTATATTAAAACTTTCAATAAACGGTTTAAAACATATTTTTTATGTACAATTAACAGCTATGACTATTTTTATGTACTAATATTTTAAAGTTACAATATTATGGAATGTTTTAAAAGTAAGTATTGGAACTATAATATATTTTAATAACAATACGTATGAAAACGAAATTTGTAGTTTTGAAGATATTTATAAAAATATATTTTTCAGAAATTAACAGTTCATATAATCTAAACGCAATAATTATTTATTAAAAATTTATCAATTATGGTCAACATTTTCCTGCGAATAATAACATTTAATTCAGATCAAATATGAAATTTTTTATTTCCTTCAAATTTGATTTGAAGTGGGACGGAACATTTTGTATCGTGAACATTCAAGTTCGAATTAGTATTTATTAATATATATTCAAATCGGAACTAAAACTACATAAATTATCAGAAATAACTGGTCGATAAGAAAGATTATATTTAAGTTTTATTTTTTCAGTCATAAAAAGATAACTTTTGAGTTGCATGTGAAATCTAATATGCGCTCTTTCAGTTGGACATTTTTGAAACTCAAAATTATTTTTATTATCAAATATACTTATTTTTGAAACAGGTTGCCAACCTTTCAATAAGCGAAATCGGGACATTAATCTCCAGTAACATATGTCGAGAGAAGCAGCCAATTTTTGTGTTTTATTGCTAAGAATGCATCTAAAAGGCTTGGAATTGCTTTATATAGTATAAGAACCGAACAAATTAAGTTTTTTGAATTTTACTGCCAGCATGAAAATGACAGAAAAGTCATATAAAAATGTTCAACAATCAGCTTTCAAAATTATCGGGACATTTGCTATAATATCGGCACAATAAAAATCGCATCAAATATCGGGACACTTGGTAAGTCGAGATTATGTATTTACGTATATGAAATTATTACTTCACTTAATTATATAAATACATTTAAAAATAAATTAACCATGTAAGAATTTGAATATAATTTTATATAAAATTATGACAACAAAAGATTTTATTTCACCCTTTAGCATTTTCCCAACAATAAAACTTCCATTTATTCCAAAATATAAAGTTGTTTCTGGCAATGTTTCGCTTTTATTACAAAGAAATAACAAATTCAAGTGCAAAAATAAAAAAGGAAAATTTAATAAAATAGAGCATGAATTTTACATAGTACATCAGTACAGATAGCAATAGTAAGAGAATTCTATTAAAAGAACGTAATATACGTCCAGTAAGTAATGTATTAACAGATGAGCAGACTTTATAATGACACAAGAGTTATAGTTATATTGATTCGACATGTATTTTACGTTGAAGATCCTTCTCGCTAATAGCAATTTACTTTTATGTACGTAATCTATCACTATATATGTGTTATCATATACATTTTTAAACTAGATTAACATTCATGTTTTGCAACGAAATATGCAATACACATTTAAATTTGTATACGAGATTTGGTTACAATGTTAATAATTTATTTATTACAATATTTATTATAATACAATTAATTTATTAATAATATTGTACATATTATGTATTAACAGGCAGTTGGCAAGTGTTTAGTTACTATACAACAGAATATTTACAAATATAGCATATATATATATTTATCCATGTAGGGTTGAAATATTAAAAATGCTGGAAGCCTTCGATACCCTGTAAGATTTAACATTTTGATTAATCCTGTTATGGAAGTGATAAAAGCAAATAGTTTGAAATGCGTATGTAATTGTAGCTGTGTAGGTCACTACATAAAACGATAACAAGGATTACATATAATCGAATTAAGTCACCAATGGTTTACTTTTTGGTATAGTCATGTGAGTGCGTCAACAAACCAAATCATCAGTATATAGAAACAAAATGGTGTGATTATACAATATTTGTCGTACTACGGTAACGGTAGATATTTGGTCAAATTAAAGTGAAGAACACAACAGATTCTGATTAGTTTTATTACACTGCACTGTACACATTACATTAAAAGAACACCTAATAAATACTGTAAGAATGTACATGAATTACAGATTATTTTGAGAGGTTATGTATTTTCTGAACTAAAATGAATTTCGATCACAATTTAATAATATTAACTCGGGTGTAACGCCGATCGACGACAATGGGGGTCTTATCCGAGAGCACTTTGAAGCTGATGGAATCATTAGATTTGAGGAAAACAGTGGCATCCAGGGTGCATTGCTGATTCCATCTGTGCGGAGTTGAGAGCCCTTGGCAGCGAACGATAGACGTGTTGTAGTTGATAACGAGTTCCATTTTGGCTATCCGTCTTCCACCAGCAATAAAGAACTGAATTGACAGGTCCAATATAGGGTGTGGAATTATTAAAATTATTAGAATATTTGTGCATAATTATAATACAGCAACTATAATTATTATTTTTTATTATACATTGTTTCCAGATACCATTAATGTTATTATACTAATGTATCGTAGAACGAATTATGCAATCTCTATTTGGAAACAAATATATTATTAAAGCGTAACCATTCATCTAATTAACTATTTATTTAATGTAAAAATTAATCTAAAGTATGAATAATAATAGAAATATAATGACAACATTTAGTACTAATGAAATAAGTGATCTGCTTTTTATATAATGTAATGAGACAGAAAAAATATAATATTAAAGAACAGGTGAATCGTTTGATGATACAATACGAAACTCATTTAAGTTATTTATTCACTTATTTAAATCATATTAATAGATTTATTTAATTATTTAAATCATATTAATACATTTATTCATTTATTTAAATCTGATTAATACATTTATTCACTTATTTAAATCATATTAATACATTTATTCATTAGGTTGAACAAATAAATCTATAATGTCATCCTGTGAATCGTCGGTATTATTTAGATTCGATTAGCATGTTTGTAAACGTTTTTGGTCTTTTACTTATCAAAATGTGCCAGTAATTTGGACTACAAAACTTTTCCTGTGAAAGTAATAATGAACAAAATATCTAAATTTCATTTCACAACAAACAATTTGATAATATTTTCTTTTATTTAAATATAAAATATTCACCATACACCATATCGTAGTCAACTAGTGGGAAAAAGTTAAATTAAAATAATCAAATGTAAATGTTTTTCAAACAGAGAACTACTTTTATTATGTAAATCATAGTGATTTCGCGATTTCAAAAGAACATATATAGAAAACGTCAATCTTATGAAAATTCACCTTTTATCAATAATTTAAAGTATTTTCAAGATATTTCTAATAAGATAATGGATCTTAGTAAGAAATCGAAGTTTTCATTCATCGCAATTGTTTATATTGCAAAGTGAAATTAACATTAATTTACTCAAATCAATTGCAGAATGTTAGCTTCGCCATAAAATTAGGTTAAACTTATACTGTAATATTTGATATGAATTTAAAGATGACATAATATAGCGTACAATAATATACTTAATAAAATGTATCAGTATAAATCGGCAATCAACTAAACAGTACATTACAATTATAATACGCTGCGCGGGAAAACATGTCTTTTACAATTAACGATTTTAAATATTTTATAACAACATTTGATTAGAAACCACGTGCACTTCAATGTAATAATATTTAAAAACATACACCGATTTATTTGAAAATAATAAAAATAGGAAATTATGAAGTTTAACATTCACTAAATCTATTACATAGTAAAATAACGCTTGTTAAAATAACAATTATTAAATATTTTTAATTTTGACATCATAATATTATGAACAATAGAAAAATACTCCATTACAAATTTTGTAGCACTATCATTTATAACTCGTCGTTTTCAGTTTTATCACTGTTTAGAAAAAATAAGACCTATATTTCTATACCTTATCCTCAGTAAACCAACTTAAAAAATGCACATATATAAATCCTTTACAAATAAAAAACCTATAAATACTTTACAAGAAGTACTTTAAAAAAAACTTACTTTGGCCATAATCCTGTAATAAGAGGGGTCTTGAAACATGTTGATCTTTATACTGTCTTTAATGTTGTGGGTGACCGTAAATCTGTTTGCATTAGGGCATTGCTCTTGCCAACCCTTTACATATCTTCCGCCCTTTTCTGTTTCAATCAAATAAAGTTAATAAGAAATGTGAAAATATAAACAATATAAATTGATTTCGTAAATTTTAAAAGTATAACAGTAAAACTCTGAAAGTGGTAAACAATAACATTGATTTCCAAAAATATTTGTCATAAATTGTTTGAAAAATAATCCAATGTTTTACAGCAGTAAATAGAATTACAAACTGTTAGATATACGAGCAATAAGCCTCAAATTTTCGGTTGTCTTTTATTTTATACGTATATCTTATGTTACGTTATTAGACACCACCTTAACCCTTCACTTTTGTTATGACACGTTAATAGGATTTACTCCGTGAAAGGGAGGCAACCCCTCTAAACTAACTACATTCTGAAAAAGTTATGAAGCTGAAATTTGGTACACAGATGTTTACGCCTATTCAGTTATGATTGGCTGTAAAATAAAATTAAAAATGAATGGGGCTTTTAAGTGATTTCAAATAATTATATTTTAAATTACTTTTTGTAATGATACAAAATACATTTTGATATTCAATCGACTAAAACACAAATACAACAACTCATTTTAATCCAGTTGTTATATTTTACTGCTATATGTAGTTGATTATCGCACATCTTTTTGTACTAATTATTCAATTGGTATATAAAATTAACCTATTGGTAAATTATAGCTACATAGGGGAAAAAAATTTCAAATTAAAAGCATAGAAAAAGAGGCATTTTCAAAAGATAAATGTTTCTTAATGTGTTAAAAATTAAAATATATTGAATAATAATTGTGAACGTTGTTAGAAATATATTATAAGCTAACAATTATTTAAAAGAATACATTATGAAACTGCAAAATGTCAGCCAAATTGGAAGAATATTTATTAAAATAAAGGAGTCTGACAATCCCTCTACTCCATTGAGCATGTTACCACAAATAGCGAGATTTGGTGGGAGATAAACGACACAATCCAACACAGAAACATAGTTTTAAGTAGGTTATTAGGGGACATTTTACTATATAGGACTACTGCATCGTAAATTAGAGACCATTTATCGTCTTGTATTTGGTATCAGACGATACGCACTACAAATATGATCAAAAATCATTAAACGAATATAAAAAAGGATCGTTATCTATATATTTGTGACATCAATCAATGTTAAAAAATTAATTTTTCAATGAAAATTTATTCAACAAGTAGGTATTAATATATGTATATTCATCTAAACTTGACGGCTTTTTCCTAACACGGTAAAGTTTTATGTGATATGCAACCTTTCCTTGAAATAGAGGAGTGGGCACATTCGTCTAATAACATGAATCTTACTAACACAATCATATCTATGATGTGATAATGTACCTACTTAATAAACCTAAGAATAAAAATTACGAAAAACAATTTTTTAGTTCAACTTAGGTTAAAAGATAAACTTGTCAAAGAATAGTAAATGGTTTAATGTTTTCATTTGATTAATATATTATTTATACAAAAAACATGGACTTCAAAATATATATTTAAAAATCCATATATCATGACAAAAATGCAAATAAAGATATATACAAATAAAAATAAACACACAACTTACTAAAGAAACGTAAACCACCATCGTTTATCTGGTCGTTCCCTTGAAAATGTAAAAAAATAAAATGAAATGAAAGAAAATCTTCATATTATTAGATATAAGAAACGCTAGTAAAAATGCAAACAGTTGTAACAACTATTGTTAAAGTTTAGATTTGTGAATATTGATTATATTGATACATTATCGATTTCAAATTTTAATATCTACAGATTTGAAGAACTTAATTGTTAACAACATGTTGTATGTTTGATATAAAACAATTCTACAGCATCAACAGTGACAGTTATAGGGTCATTTATAGCGTGATTATCGTAAGGAAATGTACATTTCCATTACGACCTTTCGATTTTAATAGATGTATTGGTGAGGATTGAAATGTATGACCTATTACAAAAAAATTGCGATTACATGGTCTTGTTGTTCAATTGATTTTGCTGGCGATATTAAAAGCTTAACATCTTAAGAATGAAATCAATCGGCTATAGTCTAGAAAACATTGTCTATTGTGAACAACCTAATCGTTCCGAAAAAATGTGACTTTTTAAACTAGCTATAATTTTTCAATTGATAATGTGATTATCATCAATATTTTATTATGCCATGGTAAAATACGTAGTGCATTTTGAAATAGTCACAAAAACAATTAAAATCACGGACATTTTAGAACAAAAGACAAAGGTGAAACTGTGACTTCACTACAACCAACTGACCAATTTTTAACAAATGAAGTTGTAGTATGTAACTCCAACACGACTCTCGGAGGAGATACGTTTAATAGAAAATACTCAGAGGAGAAACGTTTATTAGAAAATACTCAGAAATACGTTTAATAGAAAATACTGAGAGGAGATACGTTTAATAGAAAATACTGAGAGGAGATACGTTTAATAGAAAATACTGAGAGGAGATACGTTTAATAGAAAATA
>JAUZND010089473.1:0-10385 GCA_034780555.1 Coelogynopora nodosa
CGCATTCGTCCCCAACCACCCCCCCACTCCCGACCGCTACTATTACCTTTTTTTATATTATACTGAAATAATTTCTGGACAAAAAATTGTGTAAATCATTATTTAATGTAACGCGGTGGTTTCATAGTACGATATTCAATAACGATGTAAATAATGTATATATCGTATTGTTATTGATTGATTGGGTGAAGATGGTTGGTGTAAAACGTGCTCAATCACGGTATATTGTATAATGTTTGGTTTCACTATTACAAGGGGTGATGCGAGAACACGATACATTGGAAGGCATCAGAGTAATGTAGCTGAACAATCATGAACTTATTCGCACAAAATGTAAGGTCTTTTCTTTAATAGCATCGGAATAATTATTTTTGTCGTTTATGAAAATTTTGATTGGTTGGTGCTGTGGAATTACACAGCCCTACAACTTGGACTACCGAGTAAAATGGCCACAAGGCATCACACTATATATGAAATGAAACCTCGCAACCCGTTACTATACAATACAATTGCTACACAAAGAATAATATAACTCAAATATACAGCTTTTTAAAAAAAAAACCTTCTTTAAGTAAATACATTTTTTGTCCAATATTCCATAACCGTAATTTATTGCAGTGCATGTCTATTTAATAGTTACAATATAGTTGTGTGTGTATGCGCTGGGCATTGAACACATTCTGTGTACAGCGGCCGTGGTGCAGTGTAGTGTTCTTATTTAATCCACACCGTTTAGATTTGTTTGTAGCGCACGTAATTTGCACTTTACACATTTCAGTAATTACTAATCGTTCGGTACTGTTTCCGCGTTTGTATTGCTGTTAATTCAATCTTTAGAGGATTGTATTATGCTAGTAAAAGTACACCCGCTATAGAACACATGTTTGACCTGCATACTGTCTTATTAAGGAAGCGCAATATATCGAGTAAATGCTTATAGCAGGCTAATAACTAAATAATTTTAAAAATGCAATTCAATTTTAATACATGAAAAGCGTAAAACGTCTACACTGTTTTCGTCAACTGAGGAAATTTAAAGTTATACAGTATTTAGCTCTCTGACTATTGCATTAGGCAACAAGTAAATTAACTCATAGTCATAACTCATACTCATAATTCATAGTCGTATAATATTGTAAACCGTATATTTACGTTCTGCATTAGAAACGTTTTTTAGGGAATTACTTTTGTGAATCTCGACGATAGTGGTAATGTTGCAGCTGCATTACACCTGGTTAGCTCGAAATAAACACTTAATCATCTGTTCTTTAGGCCAGCTCTAATTAGAATTCATATAATTCGAATATTTCACGAGTATCAGCCCTTTATTGTGCTAGATCGATAATATTAATGAGTTTGTACGTTTGGTTTTAAATAATATGTAGTGACATGATATTTGAGTCCATCTGAGTCAGCTTCTAACATCAGTTAACTGCTTTCGCTCTAAATATACTAACTACTGTGGTTCATATTATGACGTCATCGATACAGATACCTGCGTCTGTAATTATTGCTGTGTTTGTGTGTGAACTGCCGCTGTAACAGAACACTGACCTGTTTTTATGTTCCTTATACTTACTCATCACTCTATATGTTATCATTCATCAATCAAATTCTTATGTAAAAAAACTACAGCATAACAATTATAATTGATAAATGTATGATATTAATATGCGCTTTTTTAAGCCTATTTAGTCAGAGGGGGAGTCTATTTGACGCACATTTGACGCACCTGCAGCATTTAACCTATGCGGTTAATTATTGTTCTCTATCCATTCAGTACATTAGGGTGTAGTTCTCTTCATGGGGATTCTACCTCTATCTTTGTGTTCTAATCAGACTCTTGTTCAGCTATTTATTTAGCGACAATATTTGTACTAATTCTACTGCTTTATCTAATTGGAAATTAATGTGAAAGACCTGGTTTTTTACCATATTTTTGGTCATTAATATTAACGTCGTTATAAGAATTCAACAAAATAAGTTGGCAGAAAGACGTGCCAGGATAATCAATAATATTAATAATATATAATCAATATTACTTTCAGCTTAAAATCTATTTTTTACGCAGACAAAATTAATGTATTGTGTTTTTTGAAAAAAGGTTATTTTAGTTCATTTTAAATCAAATTCTCCAGTATATTCTATGGAAATATATGGAATTGAAAGTGGTACTGAAACTTTCAAACCAATGCAATCGTCTTACTTATAGATTTTGAATAAGAAACAATGAAACACTCCTGGGTCAAATTCACTCCTCCTCCTCCTCCCCCTCCCCCCGTGAATCTTCTAGAGTTATTAACCAATCAAGAATAACATAACCGAAAGAATTCTGTATGAAGCTGTCACTTTGCTTATTCTACTCTTGCAATGCTTTTAGTCTGAGTCAACCAACCCACAGAATCCATGTTATTTGTTATTGTTACTATAGTATTTAAATGTCGTTACTAGGTGTTACTGAAGGTGTGTAATTGTTTCTTAACTTTCTAAATGGGTTAGTATGGTTAATTGTATCAAACAATATTAAATAGGAACACCTTCCACAGTTACCTGTTTAATCGAAGCAACCAAAATATCGAAATATCTATAATTTAATTCAAATATCTCGAAAACATAATTAAAAATTTGTTTTTATTGATAATTAGCGTTCGAAATCACGCTTTTTTAAACCAACCATTGGCTAGCTTTGATATTGCATTCTTCATTATAATTAATCATATAATTGATCCATTTAATTGATTTACTAATATGGATCTGCTATCGTTATGCAGAAATGTAGCATTATTATTATTATTATGTTATCAGCACATTTTATTTTCTGTGAGTGATATACACGCACCGGAAGTTTTAATATCTATATGTTGGTTTTAATTATTTAATTTCTGTATTACTTTATGTGTTATGTATCTGTGTACTCTTATGTTTGTGTCAAACTTTGATGTAGTAAGCCGTGCTATCATCCTGTAGCTCTGCTATGAAAGTAAGTGTGAATATCAATCCACAGTAAGTCTATAACACATCGGCTAATATATGGGTAATACCTGTATGCGTAGGCCTGCCAGTCGTTCTTGTTAATGAAGCATGAAAATACTTGTCCGAGATGACATCCATCTTCGGATATGGCGGAATCAATTTTACAATCTATTGTTATTACATACATTATATGTCGGTTTGTTTTTTTGGTTTGCATAATTTATTAGGATTTATAATAATGACACCAGTCCTTATATATATATTTATGTTTCAGGCAGATAGTGAATACGATAGTAATACGAGTAATGCCTTAGTAGTTCAGGAATTGAACGTTTCTTGAAATGTAGTAAATTGTGGTAAATGTAATTATTGCTGTATTATTTATACTGTATTAATTAGCATTACCCGTAGTGCCTAGTTTCACTATCTGCATGTTTTAACAATGATTATCTAGATCTAGGTCACTGTTGCTAGAGAAGCCTAGCAACCGTTGCCGACTACCCGGAGTACCCTTATCCTATACTACTATCATAATATATACCACAGGGTAGTATATTTCTCAAGGAATATTGCTAGTATAACTAGCATTCCATCCGTCAATTCGTGGACCTGTCTTTTGCTCCTATTATAGGTCGATAATATTATAATCCTTTATGTTTTGAATGAAAGGACATTATAGTTTAAACTTGTAAGAACTGCTGATTTGAATGATTAATTTTCATGTTAATTATATAGTATTCTGTTTTTACAAACAAAACAACAAATGTCTAAATTGTATATATTTTTTAAATTTTCAATAATGATCTACTTATTTAGTTCCATGTTTTAACCAGTAACGCTGTTTTCAGATAATTAATTTCACCATATAAATTTCTGGACTAAATTTGTTATTTCATACAGTATTATTAAATTAGTTCTAAAGAATGCCTTAATAGTATAAAGCTTCAATTCTATTTTATAGCATTTCATAATTAACGCGAAAAAATGGTCAAATTGTATTCTTTGAAAACGGCAAGTTTGTACGCTTTGCATAGCAACCGGGATATCTCGTTTTTCAGTTATTATAGTTATTTATGCAGACTGACTTTATTCATATCCCTTATTGAGGCTCTTTGTAACAGACACTACCGTAAATCAGGTAGAAATATGCTTCCGTATTTTTGTTGTTATTGTTACATGTATTTTGTATTGTTACATGTATTACATATATATCTAATCCGTGTAATTTACAACATGTATTAGTTTACATCTCAATCTCTATCACACCTTAGAGTCAATCATACAATTTTATTTCTGTTGTTTTCAGCATCAGGTAATTATTGTAAACCCAAACATGGGGTATCTCGTTTATCTTCTATTTTAAAAACTGGATGATGAGGTGATATTTTTTACATTGGTTGGCTTAATTTGATTTCAATTTCTGTTAAAAGTCATACGATGTTCGTTAGTTAGAAATATATACTGTGATATAATTGCCATTATAATTATTTAGTTATGTCATTATCATCATATTATTATAATATCATCAACTGTGTTAATTTATAGTATATTACGAAACTATAATTTAAAGAAAATTTGTAGCGATTTGATCTGGAATATTTCTATTGAATCAATATTATTATTTATTGTTCATATTTTGTTAGAAATATTACCTCTGATTAATTATATTATACGTCTTATAGTAAACATACTGAATCTAATTGAATCATACGATTTGTAATTGTTTTTTCTGACACATTTGAAATTGTACAGTGTTGGTTTGTATTGGTTTCCCTAGGTCTACTTGTTTGTCACGATTTTTAGGGAATTTTAAAAAGTTTCAAAGGTTTTTTCCTAAATAATCAAAATATAGGCTATACATGCATAGAAGCAAGTAATGCGTTGACATAGTATGAATATAGAGGATTCTGATCAAATAATCAAAAACCGATTCTTTATTTATTGCATCTTTCAATGTCTAATTTGTTGCTGTAGTCCGATTCTATTTTGAAATTAGTTGTTTTTAATTAAAAAAGTTATCACCATATAAATTCTGATGATTTTTAGAGAATTGCCGCATTAAAGTTTGTCTTTCAAAAATTATCCAAAACAAAATGGTAAATTGTATCTCGTCTCACTCATTCGGTGTACATTTCCACATACTACACCAATTTTAATTGAATTTTGTAATTTTTTTTGCTTAATAAGTTATTCTTTAGTAAACCTATTTTGTCAAACACAAAAATTTTGTCCGGACACTATTTAATTTTTAAAACAAGGTATAATCTCGCCATAACATTAGTACTGATTGGACTAGCAAGATTTATTCGTATTGTCTGTTTTCATATTTTGTTTTGTCTCTGTTTTAAGTGTAGATATGCAGCCAACAAAGCATAATTGTTTTAAAAAAAGTAGATATACCGTAGCAAGGCATAATATTGGTTTGGGAGAAGATTACTATTTTTTTAACCATTTACGCAAACTGAGATTATTCGCCTTCTTTAGTTCACAGTTGTCTTCACTGTTTGACCACTAATATATCGATGAAGCGATGAATTTTATCGTTTAAAATGTTATTATCTGGATCGTTATAAATACGGTTAAATGTTAATATTGGAATCGCAAAAGATATTCATTATCAACTAATTATCATTATGTTGGAGTCTCACAGGACATTTAATTATTTATTAACACTAATAAATAAGGATTTTATGCGACCAAAAAACTGTTATTCAGTATAACCGTGTTCTCGTTTTATCCGAGTTCTTTGTAGTGGGATTGAACTTGTAGTCATAGATATCGATTTTTCGTATATCATACTTTATACCTAGATACACAACCTGTGCCTCGCAGCGGTTGTGAGAAAAATTAGTCATACACGGCTTTGCGCACAACCTAAATAGGTATTCTACAAAGCTATGTTTTTAAATCATTTACACCATTTAAATCATAGTACAATTTTAGTACAATTAAATAAATAACTTCTTTTATTAAGAAAAAAATAATTGCATTAAGTTTCAACATAATTAGCCTATTTAGGCTGCGCAGAACTGATAAATTATTTCTCTAGTCTCGGCTTGCCTCGCAAAACTGGTGTATGACTCATTGCTTTCATAACCGTCGTATATAATATGATTATGTTAGATCGTACATCTAGGAGTGAGAGAGAAAGAAATCCAGATCTATGCCTGTAGTAATGTGCAGGAAAAGTCAGACATTACAATCACACTACTTCCATGCTCACTGACAGTAGTATCTAAGTAGTATAGGGAATTTGTTGCCATGGCCACGTCTCTCTCCCTCTCTCTCTGGTCTGCTATCTTTCTCCTCTTCAGCTGTGGTGTGCGGCTGGTGTGAATCTGTCCGGTACCCGCACCAAGGCCGGGGACAGTGTTGTGGGGACCAGTGTGTTCTACAAGTGTCCCCAGGCTTGCCAATCGGCGCCCTCTGAGGAGGTGGACAAGCTGGAAAAGCAACTTCAGGTGACCCTCCCTCCCTCCATCCCTCCCTCCCTCCCACCTTCAAGCTTTACTTGTAGGAATTGAGCTGGTTTTGAAGGTTCTTTCTTACTTTGCAAGTTTAACTATTGCAATACAGCTTGTTATGTTTATCGTGGAATAATGTGAATGACGTTTGGATCAATATTATATTAATCAAAATCGATACTGTTTTTATAAGTAGTTCATTTACATTATTTGAAATTTAAAATAATTGTTTCGTATTATTTTATTTTATATAGATCTGGTAAATCGGGGTGACATTTCTGGATTGCTTTCTTTAACAACACAACTGCTGTGACGTGATTTAAAAATATAAAATCGACTCAATTAACATATTTTTATATTATTTATTTCTTCCAACCTTAATGATGATATAGTCAGTTATACACGTCATGACAAACACAGATGGACTATCCATCCATCAAATTGATATCTCCTCAAATTTATAATCTTTAAATCTTTAACATACGAATCTTAAAGCAGCTATCTCATTTCTATATTGTTAAGACCGGCTACAATATTAAGCCTGGTACATAATATGCCGTCCATCTGTGCATTGTTCCCCTGGCGTGATTTCAGGTGGAGCTGGGCATGTCCAGTTTGGTCTGGATCTGCACAACCGCCCACTCGGAGAGTCAGGTGATCGTGATCGATGCCAACCAGCCCGCTGACTTTGTCGACTCCTTCTGTATCGCGCATTCGCACGCCCTCTGTATTGGCAGTGTACCGGGTGAGACCCCTCTATCGTATATATATATAGGGTTCCTATGCAATCACTCGAAGGCACAGTCGCACTTGTTGCTTTCTTTTCGAGTAATATGTTAATTATAAATATCATATCAACTAGTTCCACCAAAAATGTTCCCTGTATTAATAATTATAGTGGACAGTAATGTATTGGTTAATGTTATTTGCCGGAGAATTATCGGTGAAATTGTTTTTTTAATGTTTTGAATAGTGCTTTTTTATATTTTTTATTTATTGTTTTGCAATGCAATGTGATCGGCTTAATATATAAACAGATGATTTTTATGTAGAAATATATTATTATTTATTAATTATTTACAAATATTATAAAGCTTCTCATTTTTATAATCTTGTGAGTAACTAAGTACCTTTCATTATAATTATATATATAAATATAATTTAATTATAGTTAAATCTAAATAGATCCAATACGATTTACACTAAATATGTATATCCCCATATTTAATCTGCAAATAAATCGATTCTGTATAAAGAATTCAAATTACAGGTTCTTTGGTTCTTCCGCGCTTTGTTCATAGTTTTGTTGACTAAAACAGTAAAACACATGTAACCAATGAAAAATAGCCGCCTCTCATTGGCCAATACGATGATGTTGTCGCTTCCAGGCGCAACCCAATCAGATTACGACGACGCCGAGGAGGACTCCGTCATCGTGACAATAACAACAACACCAACGACGGTGGGCAACAACAGTCCCACCGCCGCCTCTGGTGAGGAGGGAAAGTCTAGCGGCGGTGTGGGCGTCGGCGGGGCACCGCCGGTCGTCTACGATGTGGAGTGGATCGAGTGCACCCCGGAGGACGCCGACATTATGGGCACATCGGGAGCGGCACCTGGCCAGAGTGAGTTGGTTTTACTTGTGTGTGAGTGAACCTGTTCTAGGGATGGTTTGTGCTGCTCTGAACTTAGAAATCTGGGAAATGCTCGCCAATCTCTTAATACTTGTTTTAATTGTTAAACTTATTCTACGGTAAATAAAATAAGCATTGTTATCTCTTGTAATATTTTAGGTGTATATTATTTTGAATGTTAAAGTTATCCTCGAAGAATAATTAATTGATGCGTCCAACATTTCTACATAATATTATGTTTTACGAAATAATAATATGACCACATTACTAATTTTCACCTTCATATTATTGATTTATATAGAAAGATTATCCTATCTTGTTCTGGTCATCTAAAAACCAGATCATTAAATGTAGCTCTATAATCTATAAACTCTATGTAGCTATACTCAAGCGATATATTATTAGAGGCATTTTATACAATACTTAAATTAAATCCATCTCACTCTATTTATAGCGATTACAGTGAAAGGTTTAAAGATAACAAAAGTCTCTGTTTACAATAATTGAAGACAATGATTCGTTCGTAACATGTTTATACTATCTCAGATAGTACAGGGTGTGTTGGGTACCTATAGTAACCTATTCGTGTTATCTACATCATACGATCAATCAGGTGGACTTGTACAGCTTGTTCCAGCTGTGGATTATGACCAGTACCTCCTGCAAGGTAAGGCTAGCATTACTCATCCACCAAGCGCCAATCAAAATCACGCTTTCTCTCCTGGTTTGTTTTGAGCCAATCGCTGAAGGCCATTTCACACAAAATTATGACGTGCTCTACAGCCTGTCTCTGTGCTCATTTTTATTAAATCTGGTTGGTGGTAAACGCATTTTTTAAAATTTATTGGTGAATGTGACGTTACTAGCGATGATTGGTTGCAGACAACAAGGCTATTATTCAATTAAGTTTTCCACCAAGGAAAAAATCCGTAGCTTATTAAATCATAAAGATATTCAATCTAAACTAGAGTTTTGGGATAAATAATGGAATATGTTCGACGTAATCGTTTACATCTTGTGAATATTAATTTTACTGGTACATATATATTTTGATTGCAGGTGAATCCAGGTCTTCGCTATACGGTACTATGCAAGTGTTCCTAATAACCAGCCATATACATTAACATAATATATTAATAGAAGAAATTGCAGGCTACTCCGGCTGATCGGAAAACAAATCAATTCCTCCTTTTTTGCTTATTGCGGCAATTGAAAAAAAATTAGGCGGCTAATTGGAAAACCGGCTAATTTGAATTGTGAACAGAATTCGTAGAACTGTACCTATACTTACAATGAGAAATGTATAAAGCATTATAATGATGATAGTAATTCCTTGTTGAAGAAGAGTCCATTTATGTTATGTTTCCGGTTTAAGACAATGGAACAATCGTAATTGCGACTCACTAAAAATCGGTGTTTGGCTAATCGGAAGAAGTTGACTTATTAGCTGGAGTAGTCTGTACTAATCTGCACATTTCTGTGAGTTCACATCATTTTCTGATGTGAGAGAGAACAATAATAAAAAATTCTAGTTAGACACAAGCTATAAATAAAAAACTTAATATATATGTATATAACATTATGTTTATGGTAGTTTGTTCATCTTAACCCTTCGTACGTGGAGAGGGGCATGCCAAATTTTTTTTCAAAAAAATTAAATTTTTGATTGAACTATATAATGTATGATACTGATTTTTTTTTCTTAGTGGCTAAAATACTTTTATTTAACTAAAAAATATAATAATTATCATTTCGAATATTTACATGTCTGAAAAAATCGAGTTATTATTGATCTATTTTATCCCTCCCCCTGGGTTTTCATACTTACTGATCATATTAGGAGCTAAAACTTGCAATAATAATTAAAAAAATAAGTTTATCCTAAATTATATCCATTTAACTTGAATTTAATAAAAATATTTATTAAAATAACAAGCAATTTAAAATAGTACTCAAATGGCATTTATACTACTTATAGCTTATTTATATAAGTAGTATAATTATAAAAATATATCAACACATATACTGTAGATCTTGTGATCTGGAATCAGATGCAAAAAGAATTAAGTCAATTGATTGCATTGATCAAAAGTTATAGCATATATTGGTCAATATATAGCATATTATGTGGTTATTTTCCTAACTGGAGTTTATGATGTAATCCAGGTCATAAAAATTATACCAATTAATTAATTTTTTTGAAAATAAAAATCCCTCGACAAGTCTTTAAGAGGTATCTGTATACCAAACTTCAGCTTAATCGGATGATAGGCAGTTTGGTTTCCGAGAGGGGGAAGGGGGGGGGGGGGGGGGG
>JAUZND010089484.1:0-15299 GCA_034780555.1 Coelogynopora nodosa
TGAATGGTGATTAATGATGAAATTGGTGTAACACACAACTATTTTGATGTAGCAACATTTTCATTTATTAACGCACATTTCCTTTATTTTATAACACGCAATTATGTGCATAATCATTTGGTGTAACATACAATACATACAATATTTATAACGCACATACAAATGTTGATAAAAGTAGTTTTGATACTGTTTGGACGGCATATGGAATAGCCAACAAAATTCAAAACTGTCGTTAACTGGCTTATAAATTATTTCGTTAACGAATTTGTCAACTAAATGGTAACGTTGACCAAATTGTTTATCTTTACGGGCTTGTTAACTGATTTTAAAAAGTGGCTTCATTTTTTAAGTTAACTGCATGCTTTGAAATTTGTTTAGCTAACTATTTCGTTAACAGATTTATTTGCATAAGAAACGAAACCATCCATTAAGTGCTTCAATTTCTGGCGTCATACATCATGACTAAAATGGTGGTCAATTTTAACCATTTTCACATAATATTTAAAATTACGTTTTCAGTATTAATATAAATATCTAGTCAACATATAATATATGATTCAGTAAACTTCTATTAATAGCACGGTGGTATTCCCTGAATAATTATAAGTATTATAAAGGCTAATTGCATTCAACGTTGCTACTTTTGAACCACTGAACTTATTGTATATATATTGTTAGCATGAAAATGACCATTAGTCACGCTAACATATTAACATGAACGTTTTCGCAGTCAATTATTACATACAAATCTCTAAATTTAACGTTGTTGGAGTTCCCGCAGTAGGTTTGTTACTAAATATAGCTGCCTAACATTGAACGTGGGAGCACACATTCAAATATTAACAATTATTTATAATAATCATATCCGTGCGAGTCATTCACTCATTTTAATATTATTTCCAAAGCGAAGATTGTGCAAGCCAAATTACCCTCTTCTCTTTGCACTACCATACTTATAATATGGTCTCATCCTTCACTCATATGGTGAAGGATACGACACGACACGATTTTTATTTCGATTTTATATCGCGAACGCAATGATTTTTTTGAAAAATCGAAAGGAAAATCGAAATGCCCCTACTTTTATCCAATCGAAACAAATCGAAAGAATTGTGCTTGTCTTACTTAAAAAAATAAAGTTTTAAAATCAAGCTATCGAGTGCATTAAATTTAATAAAATGACTAAAATTGATGCAAAAGAATTTATAGAATTTTTTTAGAGTCAATGTGGAACGTCAATGGGACAATCCTATCAACATAGAATTAAACGATTTGCTGCAATTTTGGAGTTATCCAAAATATTTGAAGAAGGTAATATATACTTAATAGAATAAATAAATCCATATATATATATGGACAATAAATAATATAATAACCTTCTTCTCGTCGTAACCATGATATTGCACCATACTTTTTTTTTGTCACATTAATTTTTTTGTAGAACAAAAAAAGCTAATACCAACGATGCAGGCCCGTAGGCTGGTCGGGGTTCGGGCGAACTGCCACCTTTAGCGAAAAAGGTCACCCGAATAGCACATAAAAATTAATTTTGAATTAGAATTACATTTCAGCATGAAATTATTATTTCTTAATAATTAATTAAAAAAAAATTCCATATCGGGTTTTGAACGCGCTAGCTTCTGCTGCATAGTGTAACTATGCATAGTTTCTAGGCCTACTGTAGGCCTAGAACGCTCTACCAATTGAGGTAAAGCACGAAATTAGCTACATAATGATATTTATTACTTATATTATAGTATAATTCCACCTCTTTGATGTAAATTTATTCAATGTTTAACAGAAATGTTCTAACAAATTGTCTTTGATTTTTAAAATGTTGTTTTTTATATTATTCGCTTATAATTATTAATGTATAGGTATAAACTTTGTTTTTACTCAATTTTACACTGACTTTTGAGCCAAAAGTTAAGGTTATAACTTAAATCCGGAGGAAAAAGCGGAGGAGAAATCCTAAGGAATGTTAACCTATTTTTCAAGGTCATCAATGCAAAAGTATCTAAAATAAACAAAATGGATTTTAAAATAATCAAATTAATTAATAAAAACAAATGTGAAGGATTTTAGAATGTCGATAAAAATGATCAAAATACGTATACATTTATATTAATTATGAAATATACAAATAAATGAATTATAACTAATTTTTGGTAATTATTACATTCTTAAATTAAAATTGTTTGTTTATCTTTGTTACTTGTTTTAATGCCGACCTTAAAAACTAGTTATTTATTCCTCCGTATTTAAGTCCCAACCAAAAGTTAAGTCACTTTTACTAGAAAACGAACAGCCACCAAACGAAACCGCACGCTTTAGAGGGGCTGAAATGTAATATAATTTGTACGTAGACGCCAAAAACGATTCGATATCAGTTCTGCTTTTCATAAATCAAACCGAAAAAAATCGAATACCTAAGTTTAGATGCCCCATAAGATTACGCTTCCACGAAAATTCAGTGACGGTCACTTTGCACTAAAACGTATATATAGCATATATTCGCTGACTCTCTATACATATACAGTATATTATTAGTAAGAAAGAAAATAGTAAACTGTATTGAACTCTCTTAATTCGTATATATATAGTAATTAAAATTGTCACCAATTCAACCATATTATTTAGTTTTTCAAAATGTCATAAAAAATAGATACGCATCTGTAACGTGAACCACTGACAGTATTAATAATAAAAAATTATATTTATTATGAATGATTAAAAATGAGCCAGTCGGTAACTGTACTACACCGTGACAAAAAATAATCACTACTCTATGATCGTAACTATTTTAAATATTAGATTTCTTTAAATACACAACTATTCATTTTTAATTTAATGATAGAATACTTTTCTAGTAATTTTTCTTCTGGTTAATATGTTACCATTAAAACATTTACTGCAACAATTTACTTACTGAAAAACACACTTATTAACATTTAACGTTCGCCTTACCATACTAACTGCTGTCCGCGATATTGATTTCAAATTTAAATCAAAGTCTTGCTATATGGCATTTTCAAACGAATCTTAATTATTGATTGCTTCAATATGGCATAGACATGCATAATTATGAACAATTCTGGCATAGACAACTATTAATATTATTCATGAATATTTTGACTAAATACTTCGGTTACTTTCAACCAACCCTGTATTACCCAACACGCTCCAATCGTATTTCGTCCCCAATAATTTATGATACAGTGGAAGCCGCTTAATAAAATCACGTTTAATAAAATCAGCTGTATCAAAACAATCAAAATGGCTGGAACCCAAAACCAATTTTTATGTACATAGTGTTAAAATATACTTCGGTTATTAAAATCAGCCGTTTATTAAAATCAAATGGGGTTTTCAACCTGATTTTATTAAGCGGCTACCACTGTAATACATAATTAATTTTAAACAAAACAATGTATATTATAGAACTGAATACATTTATTAAAACATATAATTATGTAACTACAACTGTTAATTAACAACAACGCGTGCAACATGAATCTAAAATAGAAACCAAGAGGAACGATGAAGCATACATGTTAACATGGTATATGTTATAGTTTAATTTACAATCTAACATACTTATATAAATATTTATTGAAACTCATAATGTAAATAATTATTACATATTCAAGATGTAAACAACTTTGAAACAGAAAATGTTTAATATGTTATAACATTAATAAAATATGAATGACTAATTTAAATGTAATAAGTAAAGTAATATAAAAGTTGATCAAAAGGAAAACGATCAAAAATAAATAGAAATTCATAAAGTTGTAAAATATTTAGTAAATGTAAGTTATAAATTTAGTTTAGATTTATATACAGTTAGGTTAATATGAATTATTCGAATTGTAATGATGCCATATGTAGGCCATAGTCCTAATAAAGTAACAATGTTATCAAAACTCCACCATACCATATTTTAGGTTATAATCAAAACCATTTAAGTAATTGTCATGTGCCAGTCGATAACACGGATAATGAGTGAATAAAGTCAAATTTTTAAATATTTACTTCAATTATTGAAGTTTTGGATGTGTTGTGAAACAGTCATAATGTTATATAATTGTTGTGTATTGTTATCTCTCACTTTTTTTAGTACATTTTTTATAACCTCTTGTGTAAAAAGATTAACAGTTTTGCTGATTTTTATAGTATATTTTGTACTTACGTGGTCTCTCTCGAGGGGGTGGGTTTCTGATTCGCATAATCAAATCAGTATTCGGATATATCAAACATAACATCTCCCATATAAGTTTTTCAATTGCGTGATTTTTTTCCCTTTTTATTTGTAAGTATCTCGGCGATTGCGATCATTTCTTTCAAATTCCCTGATGCGATTTTATTAACATGAAGCAAGGAATGAATTCCATTTTGCACTGGTTGCGTTTAGAGCGTCACTTCTTCATGTCGATGTTTCGGTGGTTCTGATGACCAAATTTCGTTCAATTTGATAATTGTATATGGACGATAAGCTTAATGAAAGAATGGAAATCTTTCGTATATTTCATTGTGCTTCAGTATATTTCTGCATAAGTATTTTTCTTGAGGTTAGCATAGGTTGACGATTTCAAATATTTATCAAACTGATTGTAAGAATTTAGGTAATTGACTTTGGTGTCCCATCAACATGAATTTTCATATTATTTTCGTGGAAAAACATTTAACGTAAAGTATTTGCAGATTCTAATAGAACATTTTCATATTTACTGCACTGTCAAATTGACAGTCACCAAAACTTGATATATATAATATCTTTACAGTTTTTTAATGCAGACTCAATTAATTCTTTTAGTTGAAATCAATTGATTCCTTTCAGTCGGGTCATGATAGACTCCAAATGTTTATAATTGCTTCATTGAAACTATGACAGCTTCTTGATTCAGACTTAAACAGTCGAAATAGTATTAAAAAGAAAGAAAATATCTTAAATAGTTGTAACAAAATAGTTGAAAATTCATTAAAATAAAATATCTGAAATAGACCATTTTGGCTTTGTTTTGGCACTGGTGTATGTTAGTTGAACCATGATGGGCATTACACTTCGTTGAAACAACAATGGCTTCATGATTCAGACTTTAACAATAGCCATCTGAAATGCATAGATATGTATTCTAGTTCGGTCATGATAGACATCCAAGACTTCGACAGTTTCTTCGCTGAAACAATGTCATGATACCTTCATGATTTAGACTTTAATACTCATTCGAAATACATTCTCATTGGCATATTTTGGTTGAGCCACAATGGGCTTTAGACTTTGATAGTTTCATCATTGAAACAATAACAATTTTATGATTTAGACTTGAATTCTCAGTTGAAATAGACTGAAAATTTTTGGTTGGCCCGTGAGGGACTTTAAACTTTGATAGCCTCTTTATTCAGACCACAAGTTTCATAATACATTTATATAGTCCAGTTGTAGTATCTATAATAAACTTTCGACTTCGTGGAAACAAATATATATTCCTGGTTAGGACTAAGTTAGCGAACTATTCTACCTGAATTCCAAACATGTTAGGATTATTGTGTTGGTTAAGACTTCGATAGCCATGATTCTTCCATTAGAAATTTCAGAATCCTTTGATAGAATTATATAAATAAAGTTACCATAAATGTGTTAATGATGAAATATGACAATGCATTTAAAATGGAACATCGGAGCTGCTGCACACTAGCAGCGTAAAAAACTATTCAATTCTTGGAGATACTGGCCAAAACGAATAAAAAATATGAACGGAAAAGTTAGAGCCAATATGAAATACCAAGAGAAGTTAGACCATACAAAAACAAACTGTCAAACAATTCCCTTCTGGTCTAACAAAACGATCCACATGATTAGACTACACAAGTCCCATTGCCATTGGAATAGTTCTTTCGTCTTTTACTTCTAGTGGGCGAGCTTCCGCGTTTTGTAATGAAAATATGAAAAAATCCGAGACAGGATTCAGATAAATTGATGGTATATTATAAATATTTTTAATTAACAATAACACTTAATATAATCGTGCCGAAACTACAAACTAGGCTACAGCCGGTTAGCTGCCACAATTGTACTTCCGCATTCGGCCATAAGAAAATAGCGTTGTTGCCGAGCGCACGTTCAGACGGTCAAATGTTCAACGGGGAAGAAGGCAGCCAGACAAACGGACACGGCTAATAGTCCAGCTCCGAAAGCTCCCTTCTTCAATATAAATTAATTACAGCCGTTATCAGGATCATCCTACTGAAGAAAAGTGATAAACTCGAAAAATTTCACGGATTTATTTAGATATAACAGATAATTCTACGAGAGTTGTTTATGATAGTGCAATCTAAAAATATTATTTTACTTAATACACCATCTCCAATGATTCATCTTTCAAATTAAAATTAAAAAAAATTTCGGCTTCGTCATTGATAAGAATGGACAAAGTATACTTAGTGAATTCAGTCTCTTTTGAGTAAATATGATTTAGAAATGGACGATGAGGAATCAAGCATCAAACTTTACTGAGGATCCTGCACAGTGAACATATCCTCCAGAATATCTTGTAGACTCAAACTCTTGAGGATCCTGGGGACATTGAGGCGCACATAGGTCATCGTAAACCGACTCCCAACCAGATCCTTGAAGACATCCAACCGACTCTCCGGAGCGGCGAAATGTATCATGCTGACAAATCGGTTCCCCTCGCCCAGAATACCCTCCGCCAGTCGATAGAACTGATTATCGGTCATACGACCATAGAGCTCCTTGGCAACCGAGTTCACGTTGACGAACGGTGGCTTGGAGAGGTAGACGACGTGAGCTCGCTGGGGCACGCCGTCCATTTCAACCTACGACGGAAGGGGAGGGGTGGTTGTGCAGTGTTTAAACTGAGAATTGGAAGAGGAAATTGGAGTCTACAGAAATTATTAAAAAAAAATTATCATTCTTTCAGCAATGAGTTAAAATAACAATATTTTAATTATAACAATATATTATATTCATTCGACTCGAACAGTATACAATTTAAAAATGTTTCGTTACATTAACAAATTCTCATTTTTCGTGGTTTTTGATAATTTCTTTGGTTATTCCATATTTTTTAGTACTTTTGTGGCACTCAGTGTGTATATAAGAAACAAATAAATCAACTAATAACACAAATAAAATAGAAAAAATAAATATTTGAAAATCGACGCACTAAGTGAAAGAATTCGGCAAGCAAACTAAATAACACCTCCTTTCGTGTCCTTAAAACAAAAAAAAACAACTAAAAGTGCGTCCTTACCGACCTGCCTCCCTCAACAGGAAGGGCCAGCATCTGTGTACCCACCTCATCATCCGCGGTAAGATCCAGGCCCTCGTCGCTGTCCTCACTGTCGTCCGCCTCGTTGAGCAGATACTCCGCATCGGAGGAGTGGTTCTCGGCGCCCATCCTGCGCAGCTCGGCCTGAAGCTTCCTGGCGTTCGACTGGATGGCGATGTTCAGGGGGCTTCGGCCGTCCGACATGCGCTGGTCGATATTCACTGGACGGGGGCAGGGGAGGGTAATCATGATGGTGGCTAGTGCATATTAGGGCTATAGTTATAAATAAGAAATTTATAAGCAGACACGAGGAAGAGAAGGAACAGTGTCTTTACCATCCTCATTTTTGAGCAGCTTCAGTCCCGCCTTCTCCCGGCCGAAGAGGCAGGCCAGGTGGAGCGGGGTCTGTGCATTGTTCCCCCCCGTCACCAGGTTGACATCGGTCCCGGCGTGCACCAACATCTCCACAAGGCGGGGACTGTTGCTCAGCACCGCGTAGTGCAGTGGGCTCTGCAGGTCCGCGTCAAGCGTGTCGAGGAGGCTGAGTTGACCGCGGGTCTTTGCTGAAGAGTGCGAGAGAGAGAGAGATATGATTCGTAATATATATTATCAGTAGAATATAAGTTATACTATATCAATGTTCCGCGAAATTATTTACAAAAAATGTGACAACAATCTAAAATATTAAAAAAGTATCATAACATCACAGAACAATGTCCACACTATAACAACCATTATTAAATTCTTGATGTTATCTTCAACTTTGATATTGACGAACCATTTCTCCTGTTTTTATAGAATAAATTAATTGATTTTTACTATTTTATGTTTTGTGTTAAGAACATCAACGTGATCGAATTAGATTTTAATTTAATCATAAAAGGTAAAATAGATATGAAACTTTGATTAAAAATGAATCAGAATGGGTAAATATTTTTGTTTTAATATTGGTTAAACGGCTAAATTATACATCTCGTTTTTGATAGTCCGCCTATTTCACACAGTAGCGACACTGATACGATTATCAGGCTTGATTAGATTCAAATAGTGTTAAGTATGTGATATTTGAGAACAACCTATTATTTTATAATCCTAAATTATTCACATCAGAATTTGGTTAATCCAGATAATAGTGTATTAATTAGTAGTTTACCTATAAAGCAACTCGATATCTAAAAAAGAATCATTTTGAACTAGTATGCTGTTCTTTCCCTAAACTAACTCATTAAATAGAATGCTAAATTAAACATAACATATAAAACTAAAAATAATATAAGCGTTGCTTACAGCGACTACAACATAGATAAAGAAAAAGAAAACAGGTTTGGAATCCCAATTTCATAGACTAGAAATAGTAATTATATAAACAATCTATATTTACAATGATAACATTGCTAAAATTAGATTATCCTCTTAGAACTAAACTACACAAATTTAGAGTTAACTGCAATCTGAATTGAAAGTAGCCTATCTAAAAAAGCAGATGGTATAATATTTCTAAATAAAGTTTCACCAAGTAAATAGAACAAAACTGGTAGTAGCCCTACTGGAAATACCGGAAAACTAAACTTAGCAAAACATGAATGATATCTATAAATAACAATTTGGATAATCCAGAATAATACACAGTTCATATTTATCCGCTTGGTTGATGCTGATTCTTGCATTGCATGTTGCAACACTTAATAGCAGTCTGTAGTCTGTTTAAAGAACACGCACACAACTGGTGCAATATAGTGTTGAAAATTGGAAGGACACGTTGAGATGATTTAGACATGACAGCCAGGAAGCGACATTCTGAACGACGTACTGACGAATATGAATAACTAACTAATTATAATATCAACGGTAGCAAATTTAGTTCCTCCTAAACTTAAACCGAGCAGAAAGTGATGATTAATAATAGGTAGTCAGTCACACTGGAATAACAAGTATTCGCAAGCATTTCTTAGCTGACGACTGCGTTATCTTATATAAAGTAAACTGTACAACATAACACACCAATAATTTAAACAATATTGAATGATTTTCATATTATATATCCAGTAAATCAGACTACATCACAGAAACGACCTCCTGTGAACTGAACAATATTATGCAATTATTATCCCAAGTTAGATATTAAACAGTACAACCATTGGAAAATGGTAACCTTTTCTGTATTATAAAAAACGAACCATTTCCCGACGTAAATTTCTCGATGTAAATAAAGAATTGTTCGGAGCAGGACATTTGGGCACCGCCATTTGGGCGTGAGGACATTTGGGCGCGACAAATTTAAAAAAAATGATATACAAACAATACATATATAAAGTATTAAATCTAATTTTAATCCACACCTACGCATTTTTCATTTATATCTACAATCTATAGAGAGTATAAGTATTAAATCCAATTTTAATCCACACCTACGCATCTTTGATTTATATCTATTGTGTATGTATAACCATAAATAATGTAAATAATACACACCTGATTAATCAGTTTGTCTGCTAAGTAATCTCTAAATACATTCCAACTTTTCTTCCCCCATACTATACTGCATGCATATACAATAATATATTATATACTCTTTGCACCCAAATGTCCTCATGCCCAAACGGTGGTGCCCAAATGTCCTTGCTCTCAAATGGCGGTGCCCAAATGATGGTGCCCAAAAGTCACGTACTGATTAGCAGGGTTATCCTCAGGCAAAACCCATATAAAGTTCAAAAGTTTCTGCTTTGCCACAACTGAAAAATATTTAGTGACTAGTTGTGCATGGCAATGTGGTTGGGAAACTGCTTGTATTACACTGAGGTATCAGATAGTATTGTGTCTGATATACCTGCTGCCGCAATAGCAATACAAAAAGCGTTAAGTTCTGCAACAAACTGGTTGTGACTATACTCATATATACTCACAAAAAAAATTGTCTTTAAGAATGGCAAGTTTATACATAGTCATGTCTGTTGTCCAAGTAACACCAGATTCAAGAGGAACAAGAGAAGGATTCCAAGACATGGAATGAACAAGAAACAAGAAATATTCTCCCAGTTTACCAGATGAAGTCTGAAAAGTGAAGACTGAAAACTAAAGACTTCTTATGGAGAAAGACCTGAGATGGACATGAGATAAGTGACCAAAAATACTTGACAATATAACTAGGTAGACAACTAGTACCAGTCAGAGCTGAATAAATAAGACCACAGTATTTCAAGGACTTTACTGGATCGAGAATAGACTTTCTATGGTTTACTGTAAACCCAGTCAAATCTAACAATCTATCACAAACCAGAATATTCTGATCTGGGAAATCTAGCACTAGGATATCATCCATTTCTTTGCGACCACACAAAAGTGGTTGAGTAAAGGTTACAAACAGCCTGAAGGATGGTGTAAATCATGGTCTGCAAGAGAGCCGGACTACTAGAAAAACCCATGGGTAATCTACTAAAAACAAAGAATCTGTTATCATACTGAAAGGTTGTTTTAAACCTAGACTTAGGATCTAAGGGAACTGAAAAGAAAGCAGACTCAAAATCTATCTTTTAAAAGGAGTCTCTTTCCTTTAAACAATTGCCATTCTATTATATGAACAGGAAGAGGCAGATATATGGGTAAGGACTCAACTCCACTAGTGAGATGACTATAGTCTACAATGAAGTGACTCCCTCTTCCTTAGGAACCAGGAAGATGGAAGAAATGTAAGGCCTATGATTGTCCAAAGCAAGAGATATGATCTCCAAGACTCAACTGAAAGTGTAATTTAGATAAAGTTCTTGGTTGCATTCAGATCCACATTGTAGATTTCCCAGATTAAGCATCTAGGATGATGCTCCCTTGGACGATCCTTTGGCTCCTCCATTCTAAGCTTACTACACAGTCATCCATATAAATAATTTAATTATGTTCTTAATACTTTTAGAATAATCCGTGTATGGTATGTAAGCCATGTCTGTATAAACATGAAATCATTTATGTGTAAAACTTGTTTAGCATTTTGTAATATGGTGTTATAATGAATATATGTTAAATTTATATTTCATTAAATTGTCTGGAATATTTGTGAAATGCTGGAATTTGTAGTGAAAACTGCATGGGCACCCTTTTATTTCATTTTACAATAATTCTGTATATAATTAAAATGTATCAATAGATTTTGAATTCAATATTGATTATTATTATGTTAGTGAATATAATATTATCTGTGAAAATAGAACCCCTTGAATTTTGATCTGGTTAGGGCATATGAACCAGTTTTATTTTTTCATAATTATTTAAGTGATTATTATTTTGTAAATTAAGAATTATATCAAATACTTATATTATAATCATACTAAGTAATTAATTAATATTGCATGGTCAAATAAGCAAACAATGTATTTAACCCATAAATGGTTGCATTATTTAGGTTTCCATTTACACATTCAAATATGTTTTCAAATTTTATGTCTAAATATTTTTTAAAAGGATCGAAATATATTTATATTGAATAACTGTATCATTCAATTTAAAGATTTATTTATTTGTTAACATGCTCATTTTATTTTTTATATTATTAAAATAAATAGTTAGAGATATTTATCTGGATCATCCTCATGTATCCCTTGTACTAAACATTTTTACCATACTTTTAAGCTAAGATAATCGATTATTTGTCATATATTAACTAATATATATGTTATATACTAACAGCATATATATTACATTTGATTTTGACAGTCTTCTACTTTATATATTGGTTATTACCTTATTGTTTTTTTTACCAGTAAAAATGTATATTCTATATTTTCTGATAGATGTCTACCTCATATTTTTCAGTCTTTAACTGATCCTATTACTTTCAATTAGTGAAGTTATCTAAAATAGTTTTGTTGTAAATTGGGTCAACTTAAGATATTAGCCATGCTGTACAGAATATAAGGATAGCAATAAGTATGTCATACGCATTTTAATTTCTTTTTAGTCAATCACAGAAATATTAATAGGTCGTAAGTCTTGCAATATACAACTTTTATAAATGTGGACTGTGCAGGCCTCATTGTTTCATAGAAATGTCCAGATAAACAGTGAACTTAACTTCATTAGCTCCAATCTATGTGAGAATGAAATTCAAGATCCTGCATAAATCCTTATTGTATGTTATGCAGAATGCCACAACAAAATTAATTTAATATAATAATTAATGTTAATAATAAAATTAAGGATTGATCACTGTAAATTGTGTATGAATAAAATAATTTTGTTATTTGTATGTATTTTAAAATAATTTAGTTTTTATGTAAATATTTTCATTTCTTTAAATTCTGGTTGTTAATTTTACTGAGATTTTATAGAGACTGGCCAGTTTATTTATTGTTTTGCATATCTAATACTGCATAACCTTTGTCATTCTATATGGAGCTGTATATTATATACTTTCTCTGATAATTTTTGCTGTTTTATCATTTTGTTTTGATGTAGTGTTGATAAATGGAATGTGATTATTTACTTTAAAGGAATATGAAAAAAATTACACTTCTCTGAAAACAACCATCAAATAAAACTATTTCATTCATTGTAACTCAATTATAAATAAATAAATAATAAATATATTATTCATAAACAATTTACATTCACCAAACATATATTTTTTGTGTAATGAACTATAATTATAGTGAGTTAATGTAAAGTATTGGCTTTTATCAACATTATCTTAAAGCAATTATCTCTTATAAAATGTAAATGTTTCACTTTATATTTATTCAATACTCTCCCTTTTCTAATTTCTAATCGCAACTTTTGTTATATTGTTCCTTTTTTAGTAGTTTTTGACTATCGGTATATTTCTTCATATTAGTATAACATAATAATATATTACTTATTTATTTACGCATTATATGCAATTAGATGTGCAAAATTATCAGTTTTAAAGAATTGTCAAACGATTCCCACCGTCCCCTCTAATTTAATTGTATCATATCTTTATAATGGGTGGGTAATTTATTCAGAACATGCCGTTATGCCTATAATTGTTACTAGCTTGAAACTCTTGCCTTTTTGGTTGTTATTGATATTCGAGATTTTTTGTTGCAACTTTCGCTTTCTTTGACTTACATATGATGTAATAATATATCTCGGAAGATTAGTAGATACCGTGTCCTTTGTGTGTTACTTCTAGAGATGGGTCGTACGTTGAGGAACGAGGAATGACCCGCTTGTTCCTCACAATGCCCGCGTCATTCCCCCCTAACTCGGCCGACACTAATTTAGCCGGTGAGGTGTCCCCACCTGTGCCAACAACCAGCGTTGAGGAGGAACCAGCCAACTGCATGTTACCCGAAAGTGATGTAGCCAAAGCTGAGACATACTGTCACGACTCCAGGAATGCTAATAGTATTCAAGTTATCGAGGTAGCTGTGAGAGGATGTATTTAATTTATAAACATACTATTAAGTTTATATCCGTCTTTAAACTCCATTACGAGATACATACTTTGCAATGGATAGTGTGTACCCTTTTGCTCAATATATATTTCAACTGATTAAAACTGGCGAGACTATATTCATACCCGGGATGTAAAGTATCAAGTGTTTTAAATGTTGCAGTTGACTTATAAATTGATTTTCCGCGATTAATACACAATTGAATGGTATTGATTATTGATTTAGTTTGAGTGGTAGTTGAAGCTCTATTTACCTTCTCCCTTCAAAGTGTGTTAAGGGAATGTTTATCGAATATATTTTAATAATTCATAATCATTTTAGTGTAGTTGAAAAAAACCATGATATGTGTTGTATAATTGCTTTAAATATATATATTGTTTTCTAATATGGACACGTTTTTGGACTGAATTCGGTTATCCGGGTACGTAGAGTAATGTTAGTAATATCATTACTTTATATTTTTGTAATACTTTAAACATTTTTATTGGGCAGTTTTGAGACGGTTTTAATTAGTTACTACCCGTTGGATTTGGTTTCTTGTATATAAGTTTTTCAATAACTACACGTTTGTGTCTGGGCTAAATTAAATTAAAAATAATCACTGCAATCAACGTCAACTAAAATATTATGTAACAAGAGTCACTATGCATGTAACCAGTAACGTATGTTCCAGGGAAACTATGTTGCAATTATTCTATCCATTGTTACCTAATTTCTAGTGAATTAAGGATGTCATAATCATGGACAAAATGGTTGGAAAATCATCCCAATGCAATTTATAGAAATGTAGTCAATTTTTATTTAATCATATTTAGGTTATTCTTTATAATATGGAAATCAACTGTCAGCTTTTATTATTTATACCACGCAATTGTCATTTACCAGAATGTAATGCATAATGGTCGCATAGGTACAGACCTGACTACAATATACACACTTGCCTGTATTTCCACTCCACCAATCACATGACTCCACCGTCCATGGCTCCCTCCACCAATCAGTGCACGACAGCTAGCGGAGTCTCGCCAGTCCTGCAGCAGCTGCAGCAGTCGACCAGTCCCGTCTGTGCCTCCCTTGTTGGTGTTGACCAGGGTGGTCAACTGCAGCCCTTGTCGGTCATGGCTACTCAAAGGTGGGTGGAGATCGCTGGTTCATATGAGCACTGTGTTGAGTAACAGGTTACTAGGCCAGGATGTACTCTTTATATCGCTCGAAATACACTGTAATCAATTAATTTATGGTCAATATAGCAAATTGTTACCTCAAAATGTGCATCTAAATACGGGACGACTGAATAATATCGAATCGGAATAGCATCGATTCTGTGTTATTCCGGTTCGATGTTACTCCAGTATTGAAATTCGATGTTATTCAGCCTTCCCCTAAATACTTGTCTGATTATATACTTTTATATACATGGTGGGTCTAGTGCTGCGCTAGTCATGCCCTAAAATTACGACACCAGAAGCCAAATTCACCAACCGAACTACAGACTATTTAGTCCGGTTTTCAGACTAAATAGTTTTAAGCTGGACTTTTTCAAATTCACCAACCGAACTATTTAGTCTGTCATTTAGCATGCTAAATAGTATGCTAT
>JAUZND010089495.1:0-15298 GCA_034780555.1 Coelogynopora nodosa
ATGGCAGACTATGAAGGCCAAAGTGGCAGAAAAGAACCCTGGGTCGCTGGTGGAGCTAAAAGATGCAATTAAGAATGACTGGATACATAATATTAGTGTATAATTGTGCCAGTCATATGCATTATCAATGCCCACATATTTGGCTGCCATCATAGCTGCAAAAGGTAGAAGTACAAAACATTAATAAATATATGTAGATATTGTATTAATTGACATTACAATATTGTAACTATGTAATGTTAACACATTTTTTGCCATGCTGTTTCATTTAATTAAATAAAACTCTTTTTCTGGATAAATTGAAGTGTGGTCTTAAACTTATTTTTGCAACTGTAGTTCAAAATAAAAATTTTAAGTATTAAAAAAATCAAAATATAGATAAAAAATATTTATAATTTATTTTTGTAGCAACCATCCAGCTGAACAAAAACATATTTACTCTACTTTACCTAATTTGCTATGTCTTAAATTAATTTGATATATTGAACTGTGTTCACTGTATAATTATAAGCATTATACAAGATCAGAATATTAGTTAGTGATTAATAATAATGTATTCTATGACTATATTTATTACAATTACATAGAAGGAATATATTATAGATTATGGGATGGACCATGCCCCATTTAGATTCTTAGATCAGCAGTATTTAGCATATCTGAAATATAAAAAAATAATATAATCTAAGTGATAATAATTGATATTATGCTATATATAATTCAACATAAATAGCTATGTTAAGTAATAAAAAAGTAACAAAATAAATAAAAATATTAAATGATATTAGTATCAGATTTGTTTTTGGAATCATCATCTGGTTTTAAATCTCAAGTTCCTGAAATCAATATAATATTATTTAGAATTGGCATCAGGTTATTCTGAAATAAAAACATATTTTTATACTAAAAATCTCAGGAGTTTGCAAAGCCAAATAATGCACTGTACTAGGCATGTGAGCAATTTGCAGGGGGTTCTCTGCTGGGGGAACTAGGAACATTGTGACATAGAATTTAAAAAAATTAATTTAGCATATTTTAAAAGTTCATAAATGTAGAATTAAAAGTGATATATAGGTAAAATATAAAGGTGAATACATTATAGAGTTAACCTATATCATATCATACTATTGCTAACTAATGGAAGCACCATTAATTATATTTATTATTATGATTTATAAAAAAACTTTAATGGCTCTTAATCAGTCTTAATAACCATTTGATTTATTCACTGAGCAAGTACTAAGGTTATGCTAAAAAATGCCCAGACAAGCATACAGTTTCAGATAATTATGTTATGGACACACATATATTTGGATATATCTACTCCATATGCTTATAGACAATGTACTTCTGTCTTCTGACTTCATAAATACCTTTATTGTCCAACATGGTAGTGTTTAACAACTCTTAAGAGACTTCTGTATTTTTATCACTTCTAAAGTCTTTAGTAAAGACTAAACCCTGATATAATTTCAGGGTATATAATATATTATAGGTATATAATTAAAATAATAGAAAGAGATTTTATATATTTTGGAAATAAAAAATAAATAAAACCATGAAGTTAAATTTTCAGTGAATAAATCAAGCAATATGTTATTTTCGCATTTAAAAGAATAACCAAAAAATTCTGAAAGTCTCTTTTGTTAATAATAATGTATATTATTAATATTCGTTAAAAATAATTGATGTAAACAGCTATATTAATATAATATTAATAATAATATATATTCACAACTATTTCGCCTGTACCTGTTGTCGTTGAATAGCCACTGGGAAACATAAATGTACAAATAGAAGAGTCGACAATGTATTATTTATTTAAATTATCGGTGTTGGATAAGTTTACAATACTTAAAACAAGTTATCAAATTTAAATGAGGTTATTACTTAAACTTTTAGAGACAATTGAAATCTGTGGGTTATTATCATAGATATTTATAAATACTAATGTATAGATATTATATTGGCGGATCCAGGATTATGTTATCCGGGAGGCTCAATTTCTAAAGAGCGCCAAGAATACAACATTTTTACACAAATTTTATTTTTTATCATTGAATTGGGGCGCTGGTTCATCAAAAGGATACTGAGTCTAGAATTACCGGGGAGGGGGGGGGGGGGGTATAGCGCTTCTTTAGACCCCTATATCCGCCACTAAAAATACAATATTGATGGTTATTACAGTTTAAACATTTTTCTACTATTAAATTGTGACGTTATTTGAAGAAAAATATTTTCTGTTTTAAGAAATGGATTCAAAGAATAGGATATTTTTTCAAAATTAGTTAAAAAATATGTTGTGTTTGCAAAAACCTGAGGGGCTATTCAACCGCCAGGTACCAGTCATATGCCATTACGACTTTTGGTATAACAGTTTTCCGGCCCTACATCTTGGAAGTCAAAGCTTTTGCTTCAAGGTAAAAGCTTTCGCTTTTTGTATGCATGTAACCTTTTAGATACATTTATGAGCAACAGTTAAGCCGCGACACTTATAATGATAGGGTCGTAATATAACACCGCAAGCCCGTTTTGAGACATAGAAAAGGGACGAGGCAGCATAATCTGGAGCAACATATTCTCCTGGGTGTCATGGCAACGCAGTTAGCGCGTCGTCCATAAATGCGCAGACTACGGAAAAAATGAGGTTTTATTAACGAAAATGCATATAAATGGCTGTTCAGATATATATCCTATAATATATTATTTTGTTTGAGAAACTAGTTTCATAAGACGCAATTTACTAAATTTATTTCATTTTTTTTTAAATATGTTCAGATTGTGATACTTTGGGATTTTTAGAATTTTCAACATAGGAAGATATAACAACAGATTATATTATATTATTACAATACCTTATAAATTAAAAAGGCAATAATATTATAATGATTTTGAAAACGCCCAATATTCTTAAAAGAAGCCTTTTATTTTATTATTACCTTCAGTCTGGCTATACGGCCTGAACGCCGTCACATATTTTATCTGTTATTATCGGCGACTGAAAAATACAATCTGGAATAATTTACGTCTCTAATTTTGATATATTTATTAATTAATTTATTAGTATTTATGAATATTTATTTAATAATATCTTATTTTTATCTATTAATAATTAGTATTAGTTAATTTTTTATTAATCATTCATTACTTTAATTATGTATTAAGATAATATAGTATTAAAACTAAAATGATCTCGCATTATATGCTTTCAAGAACGTTGCAGGGGAGGATTTGGATTAATAGAATTAAGATGCTGACAAAGGGAGGGTTTGTAATAATATGTAATATATCTCATATTTCAGTATGGCGAGCATTTTATATAATTTTAACTATATAATTATGTATGGCCATTGTCACATTTTTAATATATATATATATATATGTTCATATTTATATATTCACTGTTAGGTAATAAATGCCATTGTTGTATTTAAAAACTTTTTTATGATCAATCTTTCAAATTTTCTGAAAAGAATAGGCGTAATGGAAATTGGCCTGTAGTCTGTAGGTATCAGCTGTTTCCTAACTTTAGATATCGGAGTGGTGATAGCGGTTTTTCGCTCTTTTGGACTGTGGAAGTGTTCAAAATTTTTATTAAAAGGATCATTGAGAGCTTTACATAAAAATTCAGCGCTTGTTTTGAGGATCCAAGAGGGAATGTCGTAGCTGGTCCATGTAACAGTTTTCTTGAGTGATTTGAGAGCCTTGTGATTTTTTTATATTTCGAAAAAGGTAGATTTCGGATATTTATTTGTAGTATCTGCGGTACTGTTGGTAACAAAGTAATAACAACTTGTATGCTGATATGACATGTTCGCGTTTTCTATCTATCTTCTATCTAGGTATCATTGATTTATTTTCGTGTAGTGGTAATAAAATATATATAATATGTATAATATATGTATAATATTTCTCTAATTTATGTTATAAATTAGAGAAATATGATATATTGAAATTAAAGCACTGTGATTTACTATTTGTTCGCATTTCAGCTGTTATCATCTTATAATCATTTTGTTACTCGATAACAGCGGAATTGTTTTATGAGAACTGTGAATTTCTAATAAAAATAACTAAATACGTAATAAAACCAGAGATCAGGTCAGCGAGGGGTTCTTTCTTATAAATTGGATTATTTTCTGAATTATGATTAAACCATGTATAATTGCTCTATTAATATTATTACACAATGGTGCTCTCAGATAGTAACATCTCGTTAAAAGAAATATGCCATTTGATGGATATAATCCGTTTGCGACGTAACAAGTAAAGTTCGATGACTCGTTATAGGTGCCCTTGCAAGTCCCGAACGCTTCTGACTCAATGAGTGCTTTCAGTGTTTCGACTGCAGCCCGCTGAACTCGCCTCAGTTTCGGTACAACTTTTATATATTATTTTGTCATTTACAACCAACACCTCTGTATATAAACAAATGGTTCTAGCAATTTCTGTCAAACACCACCTGCTGATTGTAAATATTCATATTGCACGCTAAGTGCTGAAAAATCTTATAAACCCCGATGTTTAAACATTTTGATCAAAACTAAAAGAGAAAAAGGCAATATCAAAAAAAGTCTATAACTTTCGAATCAAAGTGGTTTCAAGAATTCCCAGAAATATAATAAACGTGAAATATGGTATGTCGTAATTAATCACAATGCACTGGATCTTTCTTTTACCGACGTCAATGTTGACAAAAAGGAAAACTATGAGCTATAAAATATGAGATACAATATACCTTAAGTGATATAAAAAATTAAAAAAATCTCACAATTTCAGTTACGGCATCTACTGCTAAACAATCGTTTTTTTGACTTCTATGCTTAGTTTTATCTTCGCAACAGCATGACATAGGAGCGCATGAACGACCTCCTAGTTCTTCAACCATATAATGATCAACTTGATCTTGTTCAGATAGCGTAGGAGTTCGTATCTAGTAATGAACGGAGAAGAAATTATATCAGGGTTTAGAAGTGATAAAAATACAGAAATCTCTTAAGGTTTATTAAACACTGCCACATTGGAAAATAAATTATTTATTTTAAAGATTTATATCCGATTTCGCAACATTTTTCTTTCTAGTTTTGTAATAGATAGTCCATGTTTTTCTCGTAATCCATTTATTTGGATTTATATATTTTTTAATTTTTTTAATTTATTATTTCTTAGTGGGCCCCTCCCTCCAAATATATTAACCTTCCACCACTCCTGATTGAATAATATCAGTATTAAATAATCGATATGTTAGGTCATGCGTCTAAAAAATATAAAAAAGTTTTTCTATACTAAAAAATATATTTTTCGAAATTGCGGCTTTACAAATTTGTTGACATAGAAGGTTTCGTTTTCTTATTAAATTCATACTTAAAATGAAAGTAATAATGTTATGATAAAAGCACAGGATTGTGAAAGCTTTTAATTTACCTCCAACTATATACAGCGTAACTAGTGTATTTGTTATTATTAATAAAATGAAAAGTATTGATTTTGTGCATGTTATTTGATTTTGATTATATTTTAGTGATCCAATTTATAATATTTATATTTTATTTTTATTTATAATATATTTATATTGTGACCTATGACATAGTCTAACATAGGTTATGTTCAAGTAGGAAGAATATTTTAGATGCATTTAAAAGCTTCAGAATTTAAATTTTAATCAATGTAAATGGTTATATATAATATATATAGTACAGAATATGTAATATATGTAAATGAATATAACTATACATATAGGTGGCATTATAATAGCCATGCAGCATACATGATTAGACCATAATTATTTTTTCATATTTTTACAATCACTACAAAAAACATTAAATTATAAATTCAATAGCCTATATATTTTATTTAACATAATTAAAAAGTTAATTATTTAAATTAATATTTATATACTATTTATAATACTTTAGTTATATAAATATAATATTACTACAGACAATATTCTTAAACCTTTTATATTAATTTTAATTTTTTTGAAGGAATTATGAGTATTTAATATATTTTGAAATAGCATTAAAAATATATAATTATTATATGTGAAAAATTATGTTTAATTAAATATAGTCTTACCCTTATTAAGTTTCTTTTCATTCTGTATTTTAAATACTATTAGGAAAAAGAAAATTAAGATTCTCTAATTTAAATTATTATAACAGACTGACATTTTATATATAATTTAATTATCTGGTTTAACTTTTATCTCTATATTTATTTATTTATATATATATATATCAATTAATCATTTTATTAAAATGGGTGGTCATAAGTTATTATAATAAACAATAATTAAGTTAAAATTCACAAATGAGTCACTAAATAAAGATATGTATAATGTAATATTTACTACTGTATTTAAAAAAAAGATTCAAATGAAAATTCAAATTATAACTAAAATAAATAATATAACTAACATTTTAATTACATATTCAACAGGAAATTCCACTTGATTTAATTATCACTTAAATTTTATATTGAATCTGCAGTTTAATGAAAAGTTAAATATGTGATTAAAACAATAATTAGATTATTTGTTTTATTTAACACTTAAATTTTAATATAAGTTAGAATCAAAAGTTGAATTTGTGTTTAAATATATAGCATAGAATATATACACAATAAAAAAGAGTGTAATGTACTTAGTATAATTTAATAATAAAATAAACATTTTCATAATGATTATTATTAAATCATAAGATATTGTAACTCTGTTATAATGGTTGAATATGGATTCTGGTGAAAGAAATGCCAATTTATACATAGTTTATAAATTTAGTGCATGCTTTTAATCTGTTTATTTTAATAGGTTCCACTGATTTTTAAAAGTGATTTTACTAGACTACTGAAAATTTAGAATGATTCAAATTATGTTTGAGTCAAGCATAATGTAAATAAAAAACCTAATTTAAAATGATTGTGAAGTGGCCTAAATTATATTATAATTAATTTTAATATTATACTTTAAATATTAATTTTTGTTTCTATATAAAAGGTATTATTCATTAAATATTATAACTACAAGTCTACATTCAACTGATTCCACAGGAGTGTATTGGGAAAAATTATATTTATTTAAATTTAAGGTGTGCTTTTATATATTTTTTTAATATGTATATTAATTAAAAATTAACCATCTAAAAGTCAATAAAGTGATATTTTTCTAAGAAATATATGAATAAAGTGCTCCCTGCTATAGATAGAACACTTCAATAAAATATCCTAGTTCATTAATTACATCACATGATTAAAGTTCCCTTATCTATAATAAAGCTTATGAATAAAGTTAATTACTGTGAAAGAAAATATATAAGTTAAGTGCTCTTATCTATAAAAGTATTGTGTTCATTAAACATTTTATATAATTTATTTATTTTAACATGCAAAAATATAAGCATCATGTTCAAATGAGCTCAGTTAAATTATTTTTAATTAAATAAATAAATTACAAAGACAATAAGTAATTCTCAGTCAATTAAAATAATAATTATTAAAAATTCAAAAACCTAGCAGTTTTTTTTAAAGATCTTGTAACTTCTAATCATGACCAGGTAGCAGTCAGTTATTATTTATTATGGATAATGTTTTACAAAGCATTTAAAAGTGAAAATGTTATTTAATTAATATATAAATATTTTAATTAAATAATTAAATTGATAGAATATTACTTTTTAAATCAATTTTCCATTTCTGAATATCAGAAAATAAATATATTTTAACACTGTGTCATTTTCTTATTAAAACATTGTTAATTTGAATGTTTAGGTCATTTTTATTTTTAAATGATCTAAACTTTTTTTATTTGAAAAATACATCATTTTATAATAAAATAAAATAAAGTTAAATATTATTAATCAATTGAGATTATACAGAAACAACCATTTCCAGGAATACAGAAACCCCTCCTATAAATGCTTGCATTGGTTAAACCTGAAAATACAAAATCAGTTATTAAAATTAAAAAATGCTTTATAATAATATTACATACGGCAAAATCTGTAAAAACATATACAATAATATTTTATTAAAGATTATTTTGTGAAAATTGCTGCAGTTATATTTCTAATGTGATAAAAAATATATATAATGTGAATTTGCTGTTAATGTTAGAATTTCCTAAATAAAAAATGTTGTAGGACTGCCAAGTAAAGAGAAAGAAGGGATGGTAACAACTAACCATTATTTTAAGAGATTTTCATTAAAAAAATTAATAAATGGTTTATGCAAAAATAATTTTTAAAAAATAATTTGGTATTATCTATTATGTCATCAGTGGTCTAAAAACATAAATTTTTATGTTTTTGATTTGATGAAAAATGTGATGACAACATTCATTTTTACTATATGATTAATTTGTTTATGACATTAAATTTTAAAAAATATTTTCAATTTTTTTGAAAAAATATTTTATGTTTTAATTTTAAAACAATTTTTTTGTTTATTATATTTGTAAAACCTTATCATGCATTTTAATGCTTTTTAAATATGTTTTTATGTATGGATTTAAAATTGAAAAATTGAATTATAATTAAAATATTGATAAGATAATTGCATTTTATTTCAGTCTGAAATATTTTCTTCTTTATTATCTGCACTATGAAATTTTGCCCAATTGAATTTATATTACATACAAGAGCATTTATTGCCTAGGAATAGAAGGGCAGTTGAAAATTTTAATTATTATTAAATAGTTAATGTTTCGAATTGTTATCTGAATTGGACAACTATTTCTTGATTTAAAGCTTACAATATATATTAATATATATATAGTAACATACTGTTTAACCTAATCTATCAATGTAAGGAACTCATATAATAAACTGATTTTTGTGTAATATTTTATGTACTTGCTTTATTTAGAATACTTTGTTTACTTATATTTTCAGATATTTTAACAATATGGCAGATGAAACGTAAGTAAATATTTTAGTAATATTTAGTGTTTCCATTAATTAAAAGGAATTTAAATGTTTCACTTTATATATTAGTTATTTTAATAAAATATATTTTAATTATTTTCATGTTTTATAAATAATTGTTAAATTTTCATTATTTTTGTTTACATTAAAAAGAATAAAATCTTACCACAAATGTAATATTTACAGTGTTTTTAATAATTATGCTGCATTAAATTTGTACATGATTTATTTGTTATTGATTGATGTTATTTATTTGAAATACTATGGCTATCAATATTTATATATCTATATTGAACATAATTTATTATAATTTTCTACAGAGTAAAGGTTGGTGTAAGGGTTCGGCCCTTCAACCAGCGAGAAACTGATCGAAAGGCTAAATTAATAATTAAAATGGATGCAGCTACCACATCTATTACAAATCCTTCAAGTGAGTATATCATTTTAGTATGTGTATATTCTACAAAAAAATATTTTCTATATATTATGCTTATAAGTTTCAACATTCTCTGTAAACACGTTTAATAGTATAATACTTACAAAGTACAATATCTTTGTAGTACAGAGAGGTTTTGTATGGGGATAAAAAATACATTTCAATTGGATGTAGTTAAAAAATATTAACTGCTAACATTTGTGTAAGGTCGTAATTTCCATGTAATGATTTCTTATTATAGACTTAAAAATGGGATAATTAAATAATTGTGTCCAACTTCATCAATCATTCAAAAACTATTCTTTTTAATCATGTTTCATTTAATAGGTAAATTAGAATTTCATTAAAGGTATATGATATCATTAAATTAAACGGTAATCAAATGCATAAATGTAGTAATGTGTATTTTACACATAATACTTCATCTATAACTGTTTAATAAATCAAATTCTGCGTTAATCGACTGTTACGTCACCACAAAAAGGGTTTTTGCTTGTATCTTTTGAATGCTCCGATATATATAATTCTTTGAATACTAAATAGGTTAGTGACCAAAGCTGATCTAATAGAGTAGTCAATATTTTCACATTTCTTCAGGGTCCACGGCGGCAGAATTTTTTACCTAAAACTTTTTTAATGCTTCAATTTACAAAATGGTTTCATAAAGAAATAAATTAATAATCATTGTGGATTTTCTACATCATTCAGGGCCGCAAAAATGAGCAAAATTGTTCGATTTATATATTTATGTTATAACGGATTGGGTTTCATTTGTATATCGTCCAAATTTGTCGACCAATAATTTCAATGTTTCACTTTACTAATGTCCGAAATGTGACTGAAAAGGGATTTCATATTCAATTAATATCATAAAAAATTTAAATAGTGAATCGATTAGAGATGGTTGCTTAATAAAATTAATGAAATGAATTCGAGAGGGCGGGTACCACGAAGTCGCACCCGACAGAAGCGAAAAGCAGAATGAATCTGAGTTGCATTATCAAGATATGGTATTATGATTTGACTAGTGGAGATGAATGCGCACGAAAAAGTAAAAAAACTGGTAGCAGACTAGGCTCTGGACAATGTAGCAAAGGAAATTTCGAAATATTAACTAACTGTATTAGATCTGACACCGTCACTACCATACTTCATTACGAAACAATTATAACAATTAAATAATGTTGCGGTTCAGTACCATGTTGAATACGGAAAATTAAATTTAAAAAAATTATTCTACCATGCTCACTAACTTATTTCGTTGTGGACAATTATGTAAATCGGAGAATTATTATAGAAGATATAAGCAAAAACATGTTTTGGGGACTAATTTACGGCATTTGGATTAGCTATAGTAGTGAATTGGGATGTGGAGACAAGAGAGCTCTACTAAATGAATTATTATAGATTTTAATTATAATATTATATATTACTATATTTTTTTAATTGGATTTCCGGGACCGTTGTGTTTAGTGTTCAAAAATGTTAATCCCAGTCATGGCGCGTGCATGTGTAAGGTGTTTCAGAAAGACACATTTCCTTAAAGCTTTTGCCAATAGTTGTATATCATCGCAAATATCTCAAAATTTACGTTAAATTTTTAAATTCGTATTCTCACATAAATTCTGCTTTTGGAATGAATTCGAGTGTCACTCCCGACATTCTACTTGGGTTTTCAACATTCTAAAATACTTTTAATATCAATGACTTATTATTCATTCAAAAACAATAATGAATTTAGTTGTTATTATTATAAGCATATCAATCGATAAAATTGAGCGATGACAAACACTGATATTATTAAAATTATTTGTTTGTGTAATACCAAATGACGTATACTGTTAGTATTCACCATACGAAAAATAAAATTAAAATTTCGTGTTATTAATAACTATTTTTTTATTATAAAATATTTTTATGGCGGTTAAACTTTACTATGGATTTTTATACTGTTTAATTATTTTACAATTAATTATATATTTATTGTTACACAATTTTTTTTCGATTAAAATGGCTTTTATTATAATAAGTTAATCAATATTTTAGTTAAATGAATATTTGTTAGTATTCTAATTTATTTAAAAAAATGTGTATTTGTCTCACAGTAAATTTAAATGGGTGTTTTCTTTTAGAGACTGGTCATTTTATATCTGCGCACTAGAATCGGTTACATTTTATTTAATAATTTATATTTATTAGATCCAAGCGAAATAAAGAAGTTTACATTTGACTATTCGTATTGGTAAGTTGGTTATTATTGTTTTTATTATTACACTATTCATTAAGTTTAATATGCAGTTTTTAACAATTATTACAGTATTTTAACACTAGTGTATGATGTAGTGCAAAAACATGATAAACGGTAAGGTGATTTTGTATAACAGACAAACACCGTATTACTGAATTTAAATGTCAGTATTTTTCCTGATGCTATCGAACAATTTTACAACCAGGTCACATGATGCCTATACGGCAAATGATGACGGGCTATTGAAACCAGCATCTAAAAGCTCGCCATATGCATGCCAATCTCGTGTATTCAAAGAACTTGGTGAGGGTCTTCTTCACAATGCGTTTGAAGGCTACAACTGTTCTCTGTTTGCTTACGGTCAGACTGGCTCTGGAAAATCTTACTCAATTGTTGGTTTTGGAGCCAACAAGTAAGTTTAATAACACAACCATTAGTAATGTTATGAGGAAGAAGTATGTTGGTATAATTATGGAAAACTATGAACTAAAAATTATGGTTTAGTTTATAGAGGTAATTAAATCAGAGATTTATCGATTTTACTTGAATTTAGAAAACCCTAAATATTTAAAAAGCAACAGCTTAAAAATTTTCGGCGGGTAATTTTATAATATTATGTACTAGAAATGCTACCATTATATTAATACAATTTATTTATTGTATTTATCACAACATAGATGATTAAAAAATTCAAATCATATTTTCTTTTTCAATTTGTTTTAATGTAGATATAAAATCAATAATAATATAGCCTAGTAATAGTATACTGTAAATATACTTGTTGCAATAATGTTTAATACTAACGTTTGATGTAAACAATGTAAGTAAAATGTAATCATCTGTCGTCAAATTACATCTATAATAATATTTAATAATTATTGTTATAATGTTGATATGATACTGTAATTGCTGCTTGATTTACTTACAATTAGAAATTTTACTCATCATTTTCCCACGAATCAGTCTCTATCGTGAAGTATCAAGGATGTTCCAAAAATGTCCAGTTAAATTTAGCTAGTGTACACTGTTGGCTATTTGAAATCTATTAATTTTTTTGGAAACAAATTATTAGTGCATATCTAGTTGTAAATATTTAACTTGAAAAATATTGTTTAATTCATATGAATTGGCAAAATGTTTTGAAGCTATCAAATTTTAACATATTTTATATTTGTTTCAAAATAATTCAGTACAAATTCATAATACACTTAGTAAAACATATATACTGTGATATCATTTCAGTTGAAGATTATTAATTAACAATTAATTCAAATTATATTTTTATGCTTTACAGGGGAATTGTTCCAATCACATGTGAAGAACTTTTTAATAGAATTGACCTGAATAATGATCCAAATATGGTAATAAAATCTTTGTTTGAGTTTTGAGTTATTCTATTCGTAGTTATAGTATTAATTATTTGACCACTTGTTTAGTGAAATTCTACTCAAATCATTTTTATGAAATAAATGTCATTGGTGTTATATTTTAGCTCTATGAAGTTACCTTTTCTATGCTTGAAATCTACAACGAGCATATTCGCGATCTACTCAACAAATCAAGTCAAAAGAGTCTTCCAATCCATGAGCATCCTTCAATTGGATTCTATGTTCAGGGCCTCAAGAAAATTCCAGTTGGCTCCTACAAGGATATCAGTCGTCGAACAGATCAAGGTGCGTGGGGTCCTGTGGTCCTCATTCAAAATCATTATTTTACAGTTGATGCTTCTAATAACATGACATGTATTTATTCCAAAAAATTCAAAATAAAAATTCCAAATTTATTCCAAAAAATGTATTTATTCAAATATCAATATACATGTATAATTACTTGAAATTCTTGATATCATCAAGGGAGATATTTATAATCTATCTAAAATGCAATTATACATGACACTTAGCTGAGCCTCCTCTAAATGTTTGAGCACCCAAATGTTAGCATTAACAAACGAGTCCAGTGATACCAATAATAAGTGCCAATTGTATTATTTCCGGAGTTGTTCCAAGTATTTAATTTGTGAATTTAATGTATAAAGCGTGTTTTACGAAGAAATCTCTTCGAAATTAATTTCCTATCAGTATTTCAGAACTGTATTATACATTGAATGCTTTTTCGATTTTTGTTAAATCCTACATCATAACTAACTCCCATTCCCTGGAAACATTTCTAATAAATAATACAAACAAAAGTTTAAGGTTAGGGCCTATGTATGTTTCGAATTTCTGCAGGTTTTGTAACAATTGAGTTATATCTAATAAGATTTTTGAATTTTTTAAATTTCTGATCATCTCCTAGTCCAGGTTTAATACTTCTATAATTTAAATAGATCATGTTATGCAACCCACTGTATATTAATAATACTAATAATGTTATTTATCGCTTATCTTGTATTTAAATATATTTAATGAATTTAAATGACTGCATTAAGTAACATCATATTCATGTGTTAAAATAACAAATTTACTTTTTTGCTGATTTATAATTTGATACATTATATTGTTTCGCGATTCGATAATATTTATGGCATCAATAATTTATTTATATAGTTGACATTTTTGTATTGAGTAAATGGATGACAGTGTTATTTTGAAAACGTTGACACAATTATATTTTTATAAAAATAAAAAAATATATGCCAAACACGTATAATAATAAAATTATATTTGTTGTGTAAAATTTGTGTTTTCTGCAAGTACTAAAGCGCTTCGATCTTTTAAGATCTCTTCAGTTAGTTATATATTTTCTTGATACTATCTTGATAATTATAATTATAACAGTAACATCTTATCGAAATTATATTAATAAAAATAATATATATATATAGATTAAAAGTTATTTTATAATTATCCAGCTATTATGAAATAAATTATAAGTAAGTAACATACGTGCTGCTGCAGAGATCCAGTAGGATTGAATGCGCTCTAGTTCTTGGAGGAAAGAAATTATATACATTTCAAATAAAATTGTATTGTATCATAATACCTGTGTTTGGCCAACATATTTATATTTTACTTAATTCGACAAATTTCAGTTAATTTGGCCTAATAATAAGTAGATTATTTTTGCGGAATGCTCACACTATACACAATCATCGCGCAATGCATTATTTTACTAAATATAGTATTATATATAAATAAGATCTTTGTTTGAAAAGAAAATACCACATCAATGAATCATACATTTGTAGTAAATATTTTAATATATAGAATAGAGAAGTTATGAATGTACACTTTTTAAGAAATTAAAAATTATTATTAAATATTTAAATTATTAATATAAAAAGTTATTGTTAGCATTACCCAGAGCTATTATCAAGTAAATATATAACTAAAATATGTACTACTGACGAGATCCAATAAGATCGAAAGCGTATTAAACTTCTATTATTTAACTTCTACTAAACCTATTAAAAAAGAAAGCGTATTAAACGTACTAAACTTCAATCAATCTACGTGCTTAATGTAGCATCTCTAGCCAAACCCCATGCAATTGAACACCTCAGAACCGACATAAAAGAACATCTCAGTAAAATAGTCATTCTGACAGAAACACACTTCAAAAGCAACCATGACTCGAATATCTTTACAATATAAGGATACAAGCTATACAGAAAAGACAAACCCAAACGCCGTGGAGGAGGAGTAGCCTGCTATGTAAAGGAAGATATTGACTCGTCGGTATGGATTCCCCCAATTG
>JAUZND010089506.1:0-15296 GCA_034780555.1 Coelogynopora nodosa
TAATTTCACGATTGTCAAGTTTAAAATATCATAATTTCTGAACCGCACATCCGAATTTATCATATTATACAGTTTTGAAAACTTTGAAAAGATTTCTACATTATTAAATAATTGAATTAGTGAATAAATCAATTTGAAAATCGAACGGCTATGTCAAGATCTCGTGGAAATGCCCATATACACAAAGAATAGGGTGTGTGCATTTTAATATTATACAATCTCTTCCTGTAATAGACTGTTTTTCCAGATTTATAATCTGATTTATTTGTTACATAATGCACAAACCCTTTTGTTTGTGTATATAGTAAATTTATTTTCTGATCATCTTACAACCCCTGACAAAAGAAATGCAACATCATATATATTTTACATTTTTTAATAATACACTATTTTTTTAAATCTAAATGTGCTTAGGTTTTAAGGCAATTGTATGAAATATATTAGCAGAGCAGCAACTACCAGTAAAGTCTTAATCACAGCTTAGATGGAAAATATGCTGCATGCACCCACCTTATTGTCTCACTGTGGGTGTCTGTTCCCTCCAAAAGAAATGTAAACCTCTCTGTCTCCCTCCCTGGTCTCCCACAACCAATTATCTGTATGACTCATCCTCACTGATTGACTATTCAGACAAAATGTGCAGCTGTGATATTGACCCATGTTGCTAAGTTACAGATCTCGACCATGGGGTGCAGTCCTTCAACCGCACTGTGTCACTCTGACTCAACCAAATGGGGCTATATGGTCAGATAGCAGTTCAGAAGCTTCTTCTGACTCAATGGCATTGTCAGCAATGTCTGCAATTCGCTAGGGCCAGAGTCATTTGGGACCTAGCAGAATGGGGACAGGTGTTGTTCTCAGATGAGACACTACATCCAGAACTGTCAGAGGCGTTATGTCCTACACAGACAAGAAGATGCCCTTTGTCCTGGCCTTGTCTGACCTACAGTCCACTCTAGGGTGGCAAGATGGTCTTGGGTGCTTTTAGTCATGATGGAACTCATGTTCTCCACACCCTACAAGGAACCATCAATGCCCAACATTATGTTCAGACCCTCACAGACCATCTCCTACTGGATTTGCTTTGCTAGAGGCTTTACGTTCCAGCAGGACAATGCCACTCCTCACACAAGCCACCTAGCTCAGAACTTCTTTGTGACAAATGGCATAGATGTGCTGCATGGCCTCTTCAGTCTCCTGACCTCAAACCCCATTGAGAACGTCTGGGGATATCTAAAGGACAAGTTGGAGGGCCAGATCCACAGTACAGTGGAGCTCTTGGCTGCTGCTCATCGAGAGTGGGCTGCCATACCACTGGAATTCTTCCACACCCTTGTGGACTCAATGCCAGAGCAGATGCGGGCCACCATTGCAGCCATGGGAGGATCTACATGCTTTTAACTTTATTATTATAACTGTATTTTTTGTACATACTGTTTATTTTTATATTTTTTCATAATTTTTGTTATAAAACTTCATTGTGTATAAAAAGTAAATATATTTTTATTTACTAATTATATAATTGTATTGTATCAATCTTCAATAAAAAACTTTTTAAATAGTATTTTTCTGGGGTGTAAAATGTACATGGTGTTGCATTTTTTTGTCAGGGGTTGTATATGTAAGTTGCATGACTAGTAAAATAAAGTAACATTCATTTAAATATTTTTTAATACATATTTTATTCAATATTTCTAAAAGTAAAGACATAGAAAATCTAACTGATGTTTGAATGAATTAATTCTATAAATTATATATTTATAGATATTCCTAGATATATCTTGCTAAAGTAATTTTTCTATGCTCAACTAAACTGGGTCTCCACACATGTAAAATATATTAATTGTGCTAGCATATTATAGGTAACTACACTATACCACTAGTATTATAACTCTAAAATAGTAGCTCCCATATTCAATTAATCTTATTAATACTAGTTATAATATTAGAAAATAGGCTCTTAAAATCAAGTCACACAAAATACATGTCTTTAAACACCTTGTTACATATCATCACTCTATAGCTTACTCTCATGATTATAACAGAATGATTACCAATATTCTTAGAACTCTACAAATTATTTATTATTTCAAAATGATGAATTATTATTTCAAGCAGATGGAACATTATCTCATTGCTCAATTATGTATCTTAGAATTTGTATGATCAGCAGGTGATGCTGGAGATATTGTTGACTGCAGTGGTGAGTAGATAGGAAAATAATGTATTCTAACTGGAAGGGAAAAAAAGAATGAAAGAGAAAACATGGAAAAGGGAGGGAAAATGCATCTTTGGATAATGGGCCTGTAACATGAAACAATTATTTGTGGATATTTATTTGTTCATAAATAATCAGAATCATGAAACACTCATACATTTATTTGCAAATAAGTTCATCTGTAGATAAAAATATTAGTCCGAATATTTTAGGATATCCTATATGGAATTCCCCAAAGAAATCAATATTATCATTGCAGAGATGTGAACTCATAAAGACAGTAACAAGAAAATATTTGCTAATATATTTATTTGCTTATTTGGTAATAAATTCTAGAATAATTCTAAAAAATAATAAAATGGATTCAAGCAAGTAAAATGATCAATTTGAGTGTTTGAAGGTAGTACTAATTTTGAGAATGTTAAAAAGTTTAAGGAAATGTTTTGCTTTTTTCCAGATTAATTAATTACATATTTGGCGGAATTATGATCAGAGTCAAAGTAATGTAACACAATTTGTACATAGCATGTTTCTGACAACACAACAGCAAATTCTACTTTTTCTTAGATTTTTGACAGACAATAGATTCATTCTTTTATTTGTAATGCTCAAAGTGTCAGTAAGACGACTATATCCCATTAAATGATTTAGAAGATTAATAGAAATCAATGAGTCTATATTCTTTGTGTAAAACTATAGAAAATTATGTTTTTCGTTGCTTTAAGTTCATTTAAAAATAATATATTTTAGTGGAATATTATTTTTTTGATGGTGCATATTTTCAAAACTTAAACTAGTTATCAGCTATAGTATATTCCCACATTCTTATTATCATGTAATTACCTTCTTGCCCAACCCCTTAGACCTCTATGTGTAAATGACAAGTGTACTATATAGCTTATAAATTTGCACATGCTGCAAGGTAGGCATCATACGAATTTTTAGAAGAAACTATGCATAAGCTGACATATGGCACAGAGAACACAATATATATATAGTAAAAATAACTAGGTTATGGTAACCATGACTAACCATAATGACACAAAGTAGGTCGACCAATCAGATGAAAGGAGACCAGACCACTAGACACATATTTAAAGATTTATTTATAGAATGCTGAATTTCTTTGAATAAATGCTGAGGTGTTTATTAGACAGTCATTTATTTTGGTGTGGCGTTTATTCAAGGGTGACGTCTAAATGAGGGGGCATTTAATAAATTGTTTATTATTAATTAGTTGACAGAATAAAAACCAATTTGGAAGAAATTGCTAAGTTTTCTGGAGGTTTTATGAAAGATTTAACTGCATAACTTTGTTTTTATAGTGTATGAACATTTATTTTGAAAGTGTTTGATGTATATTTGTTATGCATATAGAACATAATAGAACAATAAATTAGTAACAATGTGATTTTAAAACAAACCTAGATACATACATTTGCATGTCATAATATATATAATTTCATTTTTTATACAACTGATGTTAGCAACTTGCTTTGGTGATTTCCTTTAAGTAGCATATAATTTAAAAAGTATTTTTTACTATGATCACCTCATTTTGTAACATGCAATGCATTGTACAGCATAGTTTGGTTGTATATTATATCTGTTATATAATTATATGTAATTTTCTTAAATATGTATCACATTTCATAAATATTGATATAATTATATGTATGAATAAAATCGAACAAAATGGCCCCCTATATATAGCTGTATGTATTTAAGCATACTCCCACCCACCCCTTGTATGCATTACAAAAAGTTAACAAAAAATATGCTAATTTATTTTTTAATCTTGTTCTACAACATATCAAAAAATAATTTAAAGTTCCCCTTTAAATCACACACATTGGGTGTGTCCATTAGTCCCTCAGTGCATACATACTATATGAATGGCCCCATTTGTGATCATTCATTAAGTATTTACACTGTAATACATGAAAATGCTTTAATTTTGGCCCTCCCTTGTTTGCATGTATATAGATCTCTCAGACCTCTCTCCCTCTAAAAATATTCAGAGTGAACCCCTAAGTACACATACATACTAAATGAAATTACCCCTACCTTTAAAAATATTTTGACTATTTTATAACACAGTGCTTCTTTTATAAACATAGCTATACAAAATGAAGGTCAGGATTTTTTTATAAAAGTTGTAAATTTCATTTTGAAAAAACTACAAACTGCAAGCTTCAAACCAATCCAAACTGCAACTTCCACAATGCAGAGTGAATATCAAGTATAGAGGTGATACATTAGGATGAATTGATTATATTTTCACCATGAAATAAGTCAGAGAACTTTTAGAAAACATTTACTAAAACCTTCTATTGTTTATTATTTAGGTGTATATAGTATTTATTAATATATCTAATCAAACATATTTGTAGGTACATTAAAAGCAAAATTGTTAGACATATAATGTCTAGTGCATCTAAACAGTATTCATGTGGGCCTACTCAACTGTTCAGTCAAGGACATCTATCACAACAGTGATTTTTGCCTACCATTCAGAGGTCTAAACATTAAATGTCTAACATTCATAGTTTGTGGACCTCTGAATGGTAGGCACTTTTTTCTAACATTTAGTCAACTATTTCTAGTATTAGTTTCTAATTAGTGATTACATTACAAGTATATTTAATTATATTGATTTAATTTGGTATTGTCAATACTATTAATAATATCTTATAATTACATTTTATTAAATATATTTTAATAAAAAAATTATTTACTAAATTATTCTGTAATTAGATTATATACAGGGTTTCTGCAGTCATGGAAAACCTGGAAAAGTCATGGATTTTTTTAAAATTGGTAGCACATTTAACTATCATACATTTTTTTCCTAAAATGTTTACATTAACATGCATGTTTAAAAAATATTACAATACTATGTGCTGCCAGTCATGGAATTTGTCAAAAAGTAATTGAATTTTGTTGGGAAAAAACTGTGGAAACCCTGTATATATAATTGTGTAAATAAATGATATAATATTAAATTATTATATGTTAGTTTATTATATATAATTAATACATATATTTTATTATTAATTATAAATTATTATCAAAATATTTTTAATTTATTTTGTTAAAATAATACTATATATAGGCAGTATTTTATAGTTTTGATTTTATAAGTTCAGGAACATTTAAAATTGCATATAACATTTTTAATGTTTCCAGTTTTTGAAATAAATTCGTAATCTATTTTTATTCATTTAATTTTAGACAATCTTTGTGTATAATATACAAAAAACTTTAAGTTTGAGTATGTTTACATATATAGTTTAAAAGAGTTATAAAAGGCTGAAGGGGTAGGGGTTAAAATAGTTTTACATTTTCATATTTTGTTTTTCACAGAGGAAAAAACTACTGAAATATTTTTTCGTGCCTTGCGCGAATTCATTTATTTATCTGTCTGTAAATTTCCATGGTCCCATTTTTTGGGAATATTGCTTTTTTCTTTGCAATTGGAATACATTTCCTGTCCAGATTTTTATTTTATAAAGAATTGCAACGCTGCAATTATAGCCTGTAGTGTACATATAAATAATATAACATTGTTCTAATAAAATTATTATCATTATTAAATGGTTATCTTTGTATAAGCCTGTCTGAACAGATATCAAAATATTGCTAACTGTTTTTGTAAATAAGGTTGAGAAAATTTTAAATAAATATGTAAATGTCTATGATGTATTAGATTTTTTTAAATAAACTAATAAATGCTGCTTACATGTTTAAAGTTTTCATTATATCTAAAATCACTAAAAATTTTGTGCTATTTACACTTTTTATATTTATTTAAATATTTTTATAAATATAACAATTATTTTCAATAAAAATATTTGTTATTTATTACTCCTCTCTAATGATTAAAATATGTATATTATTATGAGTTATATTATTCTAATATTTTGATAATAATATTTTTAAAAAAAATTGTTTTAGTTATACCATATTTATATTGCTTAACATTTTTAATTTCTAATTAGTTGTATTATTTTTATTATATGTGAAAATTTGTCAAATAAGTTTGTTATAATAATACTAATACTATTTTTAATCACAATATAATTATTATTTATAAAAATATATACTAGAAATAACGTTTTTAAATTTTTTTATAAACATCTATCATGTTAAAACAAACATTGGTATGTGATATATAAAATTCAAGCATTGATATTAGCAGTTACTCAAAATGGGTTTAATTTATTATCAAAATTATTTTTAAAATTTACTTATGATATGTTTACTGAAATTTTAAATGATTAGTGTCTATTTTTTGCAAGAAAATAATATATTAACTAGTGTAAATTTAAATATAAGCATGGATATTTCTTTTACCTTTCAGAGTAATTGTTGCTGAATTTTATATATTTATAATATGAATCTTAATTAATTTTTATAGAAAATATTTATCAATGGAGTATACAATGGCAGACACATCTGAAGCTCAGTCACGATTAAACATCTTTTGGGAGCAAGCAAAAAATGAAGTAGATACCATTAAAACTGATCAGGTTTGTAATGTTCTTTATTTCATTGTTTATTCACCTTATTTATATGTTAAGTATTTGAAGTTTTCAACTTATTACTATTTACAGAATTCATTTAAATCTCAAGACTTACCTCTTGCAAGAATAAAGAAAATAATGAAGTTGGATGAAGATGTGAAGTCTATGGTAAAAGCCATACGGTTTTTATTAATTCTCACTATCTTTACATTACTGGAATTTTTTAGTGAATAATAAAATGGTTGGTAGGGCTCAAGTAATTATATATGTTAAAATATGAACTTTCATGAAACGCATTTATAGAAATAGTTTTACTGCATTCTAATGTGTTCATATTTATATTAATCAGTAGTGATTGTATAATGTTTGACTGTCCACATTTAGATTTATGTTTTTCTGTCATTTCATGCCTGCAGAAAATGACATTAATAATAGAAAAATCAGATTTTTAAATGTAAACATTATATGAAATAGGGATAATAATGTGTGTAAAAATATTTATCATAAAGCTTTCTGCCAAATTATTGAAACACTGACTTTAAGTGGTGTTAATTAACTATTACTATATTGCATTTTATAATACTTCATTGAAAATTTAAAAAAATATAATATATATTAGAATAACATATTTTGATTTAATGATTAATAATTTAAAATAAAACTTAAAAATATAGGCAAATAATTCAGTTTACAAATTTCAATTCGATGAAATATTGTTTCATTAATTAACAGTAGTAATATGAATGGAGAATTTTTAGAACTAGCAGAATTTTTTAAATATTTATAGCAGATAAATTATATTCTTATCTTATTAGCTTTGTAATTTGAAATGTTGTCCCTATTTTTAAAAGTACAATATGTTATTAATAATTTGAAACATATTTTAGACACATCACTAGCTCTTTTTTTTTAAAGAATGTATATATTGGAAAACATATTTAATTATAGAAATCATACTGAATGTTAAATAATGTAGTTTTTTTTTTTTAATATTTTAGATGCATGTAAATGTATACAACATGTATAATTATTGATTGGTGAAGTTTTATTTCATAAAATAGATTTTTATTAGTTTTTCTTGATGTCATTTAGATTTAATAATGTGCATTCTGTGGAGTTGATTGATTCACTTATCTCATCTTCTGTAATGACCTGAAGAAATTAATTAATCAGTCTTACTATGCTAACAACTTGTATGTAATTAATTATTAGTATCATATTGGATTAATAAATGGGGCATATTTGTTTGTTACATTTCTTTAATTTTGCTAATCGTTGCACTATTACATGCCAGACACAATCATGTTGGAACTCATCAGTGACACGAAAAATATCGAAACAAGGCCACAATATAAGCATGTTAGCATTCAAACTGCTTGAATGTCTACATTTTGATTTATAAACAAAGAGAACTTTTCTAACCATTAGGATACTAATTTATTTGAATATTACAATTAAATATGGAAGCGATGCTTAGCCAAAACATAATGTTCACCTGTATGTCTTATACCAACTGAGTAAAAATTAAATTACTGAGTACATTTAAAATCGAATGAATTATTAACCATTTTTTATTTTATTGTCAATTGCCGCCTCTCTAAATTTCAAACTGTTTATTATGTACAAATGCAATCTGTTTGTATTCTGACTGTACAGATGATCAGTGCAGAAGCGCCCGTCCTCTTTGCTAAGGCGGCAGAGCTCTTCATTCGTGAGATCACTCTACGAGCCTGGATACACACTGAGCGCAATAAACGGCGCACCCTTCAGCGCAATGACATCACAATGGCCGTGTCAGATGGGGACACCGACCAGTTTGACTTCCTCATTGATATTGTGCCCCGAGAGGAACTCAAGACTCAAACGCGACGGGTGAGTGTCAGTCAATCCATCCTTCAATATAATAATGCGACTGTTGATGTTTTAACATTCCTGAGTAATCACACTTGGAATGTTACGTAAAATACTCTTATAAATGTATGATTTTGTATGATAAATTATGTTATCAATACATTATTAGTTTTCTCTTACATTGTCTAAAGCGTCTCGCGTTATATTTTCAATAATTTTAATAAAATAGATTTATTAGCTAGTACTACTTCCATTTTTAGTAGTAATAATTTCATGATTATGTTTTTTTATAGATATATATACAATTTATATTATAATTTAAAACAGTGTATAGTTTATAGTTATTTATTAATTGTAAATATTTAAACAAAGAAGAAGTTGAGCAACTGTTTACAATAATTTTAGTAGTGACAAAATTGTTTATATGACCCACTAACTACTAAGCCACTTTGAACTAATAACACCCTTATCAATTTTTAAGATTAAAAATGTTACCGTTTATTTTAATTTATTTAATATTTACTAATTTAAATAGAAACTGAAATAATTTATTAATATTGATAGTAACTGAAACTATTTATTAATTTAGTTAAGATGCATCGAATATTCGACATTGATTTATTATTACCTATTTCAAGAATAAATTAAAACATAACTAGATATATATCACATTACATATTATGAGACTAATATTATAAATAAATACATATATTCCATCAACAAATTATACATGTTCAAGTAATGCAAATAGATTTTGCCTTCTGAAAATTTCAGTACTTGCTTAATTATCAAACGTACTTTTGATTTTGTAGATTATTCTGCAGAACTTGTTAACATAATGCTCTACTCAAAACGAGCTTTTAGGTTGAACTTTTAATTGATCATTCACTTTCTTATATACTTTATGCTGAATAAATGATCATTCACTTTCTTATATTCTTTATGCTGAATAAATGATCATTCACTTTCTTATATTCTTTATGCTGAATAATTGATCATTCACTTTCTTATATACTTTATGCTGAATAATTGATCATTCACTTTCTTATATACTTTATGCTGAATAAATGATCATTCACTTTCTTAATACTTTATATGCCGAATAATTTGTTTGACACCCTCTGACAACCATTATGATGTCATTAGTGGTCAAAAATATGCGAAATATAGTTTTTTCACTTTATTTTTGACACTATCTAATCTAATGCATAATAATAATTAGCATATCTTACTCCCTAAACAACCTGATTAGAAAACAAATAGCATGATATATACCAAATGCTGGTCTGTCAATTTTACCCACCTCCCTCTCCGGCCTAATTAAGTTTACAAAAATGTCTGGTGTTGCTAGAATTAATTCGAAGTTTATACTAATTTAATTAATTACGTGATTTTATTTTGGTGATTAAGTATGACTACCTATATAAGGCTCGATTTTCTATGTATAGTTGATCTGGAAGTTAGACAGAACTCCTTAACATCTAGCTAAGTGGACTTTTAGTGATTTTAAATAGTAAACTGCTCTTTTCTAACCAGCTTCATGTTGATAATATTAATTTCTGTATTCAAAAAACAATATTTTAATTCTATTAATTTGTCATTTGAAAAAATCTGAACAAAAGGTATATCTTCGTTTTATTATTGGCACAGGGCTTTTAGATAAATAATATAGTAGACATGTGGTTTTGATAAATTTGTAAACTAACAAGATAAGTTTGATTGATGCTTTAGGTATTTACAGCTTTCATATTATATACTCAGATATCTTGTAATTATATTGAAACAACAGGTTAAATATAGAGACAAATCAATTATTTTGTGATGACTTTATTAATTATTTGTTTTAATGATGTAATTTTAGTTTGTACTGTACGCCACATGTTCCTTACCTTGCGATAGGTGTGCAACTTTATCTGCAAAATGTATTGACATGACAACCATATTTATTGCACACTATCGATCCCTCCCCTCCCCAGGAGACCCAACAGACTGCCCAGCAAACCCAGGCATCAGCCACTCAACAGCAACAGCAACAACAACAGCAGCAACAACAGCAGCAGCAACAACAACAGCAACAAACAGCCCAGTGTATCAACACAGGAGGTCTCCAGCTGGCCAGTGGGCAGAACGTGGTGACAAGCAGTGCAGCAGGTACCGCCTCCATCCAGCAGCAACAGCCTTTCCAGTATGTGCTGCAGCTGCCGATAGCTGGCGGCGGTCAGGTGGGCAGTCAGCCGATTCAGATCCAACTGGTGCCGCAGCAATACCAGGTAGATAGAAGGGCTCAGTTATCTTCACTCCTAGGAAAATTTAACTTTAATTATATTAATGAATTTTTAAAGATCCAGAGGAGTCATTTTTTTAAACTAAAATATGAACAAAATGTACTTATATCCATAATTGTCTTCTTCATGTAAGTATAGTGTCATTAGATGTTGAAGGCACTTTGATTTATTGTTTTAATTGTATTTATTGTGTTAATTGTGACCTGTTTCATTTTAATATTTTATTAATTTTTTGAAATTTCTAACTGTTTAATATTTTATATTAATATGTAATATTCCATTCAAATTTTAATTAATTTATTTATAATAACTATTTTTATCTTTGAAAATGGTGTTGATCGCTGAAAATTTAGATAAATTATACAGTATTGTTGCAGTCTACTGGCTTTTACTTTTATATAATTTATATTGTAGTTATAATTTATAAATAAATAAATTATCATTAAACTTTAGATAGTACAACATATATGGGCGGGTTCCACCCCCCCTCCCGAACCCCTTGTATCTTGTCGGTTTATTTACACCATGGTTCTTATTCCTGTTTGAAGATTGACACTTGACCCTGCTCTTGTCTAGACACAGAGTTCCCAACCTGATTCAGTCATTTGAAATATGGAAATATGTTTTTCAAACAGGTTTCCTATTACTTTTGGAAAACTTTAGTAATTTGAAAAGTAGGGCCTATTATACACGGAAGCCCATGAAAGCTCCTAAATTAAACAAATATTTTGTGTTTTAAATTATATTATGTATTGAAATATTTATGATTAAAAATATCATTAAAAAACCTATTTCCTATTTTAACAAATAAAATAATTTTGTTAATTCGACCATGTATTTATTGTTTTGGATATATTATTTTATAATATTTCTACATTATAAAAAATCTACTAACCTCCTCAATTGTATTTTTTATTCTACAAAACCTGAAATCGAATTTTACCAGAAAACAGCAGTAAGGACCCTTTGAAAATCTAGTATATCATGGAATTAAAAAAAACTGAATACATTTTATATTTAGCGTCGTTGACAATTTTTTGCATTAATGGATTTATGCTATAATTGTTTGCACGGTTTTTATTTATATATTTATGAATTTCGGTAATACTGTTACGTTTTATAATTACTGTTTGTAAATATCTACAAAAAATCCGAAAAAATGAAATTGAAAAAAAGCATGAAACCCAGGTTAACAGGAAAATAAGAAAAAGTGAAAGAATTTGTGTTTTTGTGTAAAAAATCAGTAAAAACAATGAAAGTAAAAAGTCATGGAACCGTAGAAAAAAGCTTGCAATTGAATGTAATATGATGTACATTAAACATTATATTAATTACTTTATGGTTTAGTTGTTTCGAGAACATCGCATTCAATCGTTTTTTATCAAATGCATTTAAACTATTTTGTTCCTATACAAAGAATAAGAGTTAACTGTTTCAGTTGTTATGTATTGTATGTATATTTTGTAATATTATATTTTCCGATATTCTTAGTTGAAAACTGTTTGAAAGCATAACGTAAATATTGGTGAAAATGTGTGGTAACCTAGTAATAACAATTATTTACAGGGTTGCCACGGGTCAGGGAAAAGTCAGGGAATTTAGGTATAAAACAAAAAGTCAGGGAATTTATAAATATTTCTGAAAAATTTCATGAAGTCAGGGAATTTAAAATTTTATATATTAAATATTTTAAACACCCCTTTATATGCATTCTAGGTAAAAAAATAACCTCAAAAATTGTTCAAACTTCGTGTGAATTCTAATTTATTCATACATTTATCTCTTCTTTTTCAATTTTGGTTTACTTCCAAATGGACGGTATTTTGTTAAATAGCTTTCAATAAAAAAAAATTCCCTGAGATTACTAAATCTATCATCTAATTTTTTTGAATTTATTGAATTTATTGAAAAAGCGTGGCAACCGTTTCTACCTTTATTTAAACAGTAACTCGAGTGATTGTGGTTCGTCACTGTGAAGGAATATTGTTTTTCATTCACACAATTTTGAGACAATGTCATGACTATAATACATATACACGATTTTTTTTCGAATTTTACTTTCTGTGACCACCCTGAATTTAACATTCAATTATGACTTCTGTTTGTTTTGAGGTTCTAAAGCAATATTAATAACCCTTTGAACAGGACGAATACGGAAAACGCGGTGAATGAAAAAGACCCAACAAAGGTTTTTTCATTTTTAAAAAGCACACGTTTTTTGTTATAGTAAATGAATACATTATATTTAACCCTTGGTACGTGAAGAGGTGGGGTGTGAAAATTTGTTTTTCAAATAAATTAAGTTTTTAATTGAACTATATAATGTATGCCCCTGTTTTTTAACTTAGTAGCTAAAACACTTATCTAACAAAAAAATCAATTTCGAATATTTTTACATACCAAAAAATGGTGTTACTATTTAACTATGTTATACATCTCCTGGGTTTTATATATTAGGAGCTAAAACTTGCAACATTAACACAAATTATATACATATAACTTTGATAATTTAATTATTTATTAAAATAACCACCCCTTTAATAAAATACCCAAGTAGCATTTATACTACTTCAAGCTTATTTATATAAGTAGAATAATTATAAAAATATACCAAACAGATTTAGATATTGTGATGAATCAGATGCAAGGCAATTGGTTGCATTGGTCAAAAGTTATAGCATATATATGGTTATTTTCCTAGAGTTTCTGACGTAATCAAGTCATAAAAATGAGAGTAATCGTTTTTTTAATTTAAATAGCTCGACAAGTCTTTAGAAGGTATCTGTATACCAAATGGAATTAATTGCTTTCTAACCCATACAATTGGTCTGAATTGGTCATACAATTGTCATATAATTGGTCATACAATAACGATTAGGGATTATCCACTATATCTGTGGATTATAGCCCATGCTTAATTGTTTCCATCTTTTTCCATATTTTGTGACAATTAAGTTATATTTTTCATATAATATACATAATCGGACTCTCCCCGGCAAAATGAAAGTTGTAAAAAATTACTAAATATTTTAGTACTAAATTTTAACAACTTTCAAATAGTTACTTTATTTTAGAAACTTTTCCTCAACTAATTAATTAATAAATTTTTGCAACTTTTTCTCAACTACAATAATTAATCAATTTTAGCAACTTTTCCTATATAATTAGTGCATTTTAATAACTTTTCAAACAATCGGTATCTTTAAATGAACTTTCAGTAAGTAATTAGAAGCTTTAAATACTTTTTAAATTTATTTTTACATTAAAAAAAGGAACATGCAATTCTTTTAAAATTAAGTTTGAGCTACAAACACATAATAATATATTACCCCACCACGCATGATAATATACCAAATGATTCTAAACTAAAGCGAGAAAGGCAGAAAAATCCGAATAAAAAAGTGAATTTATTAGCTGAATAATAGAGTCAATAGTGTGTATAAATGTGACATATTAATATCGTTTATGTTGTAAATTGATTCCCTATTGATTTATGGCGCCTTTGGCTTTCAAGCAGCTGTCCACATCGACGGAGACTATCAATGATTTAATTTCTGCCTTATTCTGCATAGGTAATCACATTTTTATTTATCATACCAGAAATTAACATTCTATTTATAGAATCCAATATAATTATGATTTTACGTTACATAATAATTATTCCGAAATTGCTTTTCAATATTTTTATGTATATTTATTTTAGCTACGCCTGAACGCTTTTTTAATCCTTTTTAATCACTGTTCGACTGAGAGCTAGGTTCTTGCCAGCACTGTACTAGTCTAGTATATTTATCAGAAATATTATAAGTGCACTCAAAAAACCCTAAGATAAAATTCCAAGAATCTTGCAGCCGCATATTTTACGTCGTCTAATAATAGATTCCTTATAGTAAACAAATCTGACACCATTCCTATTGGCCGTGTCTACTGCTGAAAAGGAATTCAATTTTTGGAAAATCTAAAATTAGCGCATTACATATTATTTTGTCTTAATAAATGCAGTTGTGAAATGTACGTGAAATTTCCAAATTTAAAAATAGTTTTTTATATTTTTCGGTATCACTAATCAGTATATAAACACCCAGTAAACGGTAGTGTAACTCATTAGATTGTTCACTTGTTAAAGATTACGCAAATATCGTCTAAAAAAGAGATGAATCTCTCCCAGAGTCTCCTATTAACTCCCGTCGTCAACATGTTTTTTCGGCGAAGTTTTCGAATACGTGGCCAAGGGCTGCTCTTGTTAACAACGTTGATTGCGGTTTTTGCCAAGTTTTCCTTATCAATGACCGTCTCATGCATTACTCTCTGCGTTGTTTGGAACTATTCCGACATCTGGCAATTTATCAAATCCCTGGACACACAGGACCTGACCAACTTTCTCGCTACCATGACCTTCTTCGAGATATTGCCCCT
>JAUZND010089517.1:0-15296 GCA_034780555.1 Coelogynopora nodosa
CTATTATAACTACTATTATAACTACTATTATAACTACTATTATAACTACTATTGTAACTACTATTATAACTACTATTATAACTACTATTATAACTACTATTATAACTACTATTATAACTACTATTGTAACTACTATTATAACTACTATTGTAACTACTATTATTATTTTACTACTATTATAACTACTATTTAACCAGAGGGGGATCACATTGAGCCACCAAAATTTGACCAATAAAGTTAAGTATTCTTCATTGATTTAGTACATTACTGGGTAGATTTTCACAATGATTCTAGATTAAAAAAGTCTATTTATTTCCTCAACACCACCATAAAACAAATCAGAAATAAAATAAAGAATTTGTCATTTATTGATATATGATAAAATTGAATTCTGAATTCATATGTTTGGTTAGTTGCCTATTCAGTGACAAATATGCGCTAAATGTAACGCATTTATAAGGAACAAATAAAGGTTTTAATTTTTTTTAAACTTTTTTTGATAATTAATGACGTCATAATTTTTATCATTAAGACATATAATTATAATATGAAATTTTTTTCTTTAAAGCTTAAAACCATATTAAAAGCATATTTTACCACTGCGAGAAACTATTCACGAAACTGAACGACACTGGTGGGTCAATGCAACCTACTCTTCTTGATGCATCTAGGACTAGATGTATATTACAAAGACCTTGTCAAGTTTTGTTATTAAGTTTCTTTGTGTCCCTACGAACCGGCTGTATTTCATTTCCAAAACATTGTTTTCCTTGTCGCCCACGCGCCAGGTATGCTACGTCCGGTTTACTGACGAGGTGACAGCCGGGGTGGCCCTCCACCTCAACAACACTGTCTTCCTGGACCGCGCCCTCGTCATTCTCCCCCTCGCCAGTCATGTGACCGAGTTCCCCGCTGAGGTCTTCTCGCAGCTCGTGCGTGCGCCACCTAACACCTCGGCTGGGGTGTTGCCCAGGTTAGACATGGATTATTGTCTCGAACTTCATTAACGCTTTGAAATAGAATGCTTTTCAGTTTGAAAAGGGGGTCTGTAATTTATAAACAAAAAAATTGTTTGTTAAAGAATGTATCATATATATTTTTTTCTATGCAAGTTTTAAATATTAACTATTACGCAAAATAATATTGTTAAACTTTAAAAAAATATAAAACTATTCCGTATAGTAATATCACATTTTTAAACATGGACGATTTTTCAATTTATCATCTCATAAAAGTTTGCGGATAAACTTAACTATTATTTTTGGTGGGACACATTAGTTCTTTTTGGGTTACACGGCGTGATATAAAATTAATTTGCGACCTTTTTTCCTTCGGTTCAAGCTACTTTATTTAAAAAATAATTCCTGTGGAAATTACATTCGTACATTTAATATTAAAAATATATATTTTATTATTTATGAAAAGGCTCATATTGAAAGTTAAATCTTTTTTATTTCCTGAAAACAATTGATTTATTCGGCAATTATTCGAAAATTCATTGATTAAATGTAATATATTCCGGATTTCAACTGTTATTATCTTTTTTGTTTAAACGCAAATGACCTGTTTAACCATTCATTCCATCTGAACGGCCAGGTCGGCGGAGTGGCCACTGGACGTGATCAGTCTGGTGGTTGGGCGGGCGGGGGAGCAGGTGATCCAGACACTGGAGCCGCGGCTGTCCGGGCTGGCATTGCCCGGCTACCCGACGTTGCCCACCACTACCGATGGCAACCGGATCGAGGAGATCAGGCGCACTGTGGCCATCACCAACCTCGACCCGGAGACTACGCCCGAGGAGGTTCGGTTTTGTTGTCTTTTGATAATACATTCAGTTAAATTTATTAAATATTATTTTTTGTACAGCTGATGTTTTGAGTCAAATTCTATCATATCTGATCATAATATAAGACAAACATTTATGGACAGGCATACCGAAATAATGTAACACGAAAAATAGCAAATATGAAAGTTGCACCCAATAGAAGGAAAGTACAAAGATATAATAAAAAACAATCGACATTAATAAAGACATATCGGATGAAGATGAGAAGAGACAGAACTTAATTACAAATAGATTTTAACTATTTAAATGTTACTAATAAAAAAATTATGGAGAGTTAGTAGAAACCCACGTTTTAATTGAATGATGGCGATTGTGATTTTTTTTTTACAATTATGGATTAATTTGGAAATAGAAAGAAACATTAAAATAAATAGTGTTAAAACATGAGAGAATCGTCGTGGAATTAGTCTTCTTCGAGTGTGTGGTTCGTGGTCTCGAAGTCTGAAGTCTTAAACGTCTGGTTTGTGGTCTCGAAGTCGAAGCTGAGGTGGAAGTTGAGGCTGAATTTGAAGCTGCTTCATGTTCAGTTCATTATTCAGTTTCATTAAACGGCTTCATTTTTATCGTTTATTCTCACTTTCCGTCCTCTACTACACAATTATGGGGTTTTCTGGTTGATGATGAGGATAACCATTTTTATAGCATGTCGAATACGGCTGTTTGTAAATAAATAAGTATGTAAATACATTAAGTTCGTTTCAAAATCAAAACTTTATTTGTAAATATAATAATATTATTATAAAACTTTTCATATAATATGTAATTTATTGAACTTTTCTATTGAGCAGTTATATTGAACTATTGCTATTTTCAAAGCGTTGCTACAAGAATGACTGAAGTTTATTGTGTATCAGGTAAGAGAATGTATGGTTAGTGCACGAATTACTAGAAAACCAAAAAGCCTTTGATAGCAGAATGTAGGGAGCATAGGAGTTAACAAAAATATAAGACAACTATATTAAAACGTTTGTTATGCGTAAATGGACGGATTAAATTTGAAGTCATAGCGCGCTGACTGGTCCACAACTTGTGGCACAAGATAAGGAGCATTTAGCTGCTTTGCGCTATAGCGAGGAACAGGCGGACATCAACCAGTACCAACTAGTCACTTAGATGACTAAATTGATTTACTTCAACTTTCTGCTGTTCAACTATCGTCAAGAAAATTATACGCCTAACAAATTAATTAAGCGTTTGTTTTTTGTTGTTATTTATTTTCCTAAACATTAGTATTAATACATTATTTATTTCTTAAAACCGTTTTATGTATTGTTAACACAAACTAAAAACAATAAACTATAATTGTTATAATTGTTTTGCTTTTTATGCATTGCACGTCATAATATTTACAACTGCTCGAAAGTTCCCCACTTTATCCCCACTTGTGGATCTCTCACTTCTGCATTTAGGTTATCGAATTTTTCAACCCGAAATCGGAAGTCCGATGCGTCCGTATGGCCGACTATGAAACCACCAAACGAGGGGCCTTTATCGAGTTTACGGAGCAGCCGGGTGTCATATTGGCCTTCACCATGGATGACAAGCTCTTCAAGGGTCGCTCTGTAAGTAAACTGTCACAAGGGATTGCATGGTTGTCAAAATATACATATCGTTTGGACTTCGTAGGTTTCATGCGGTTCCTTAATCGTAATATCCTGGAAATATATTACATGCGTCCTATACATTGCTGAAATGAGTGATTATGTTAGTTTTTTATTTAGTATTAATTCAGTAATTATACGTTTGAATGATGGTTATAAATTAGTGATAAACTTTCTACAGTGCAATAATTTTAAGGTTCTACCATGTATAGTAAAAGGTAATTTTAACCGTTTTACATTTTCATCTGATAATCTAATCTGCATTATATTTTTAAAATAAAATAATATTCATTTACTTGTATGACTCGCCATTTGAAAATGTTTAAGTATTTTTTGTCAGAAATTAACAAAACGAATTAAACAAAACAATTGAATCATCCACACAATACATTTAATACAATATTGATATAAATATAAAGAAATACCTATTTATATTCTAAATTTTAACTCTTAATTTATTGCTAGTTCCAGCTAAACACATTGGTAGAAAATTTTTAATAAATATATAAGAATAGATAAAAATATAATTAAAACGCAAAAAAGTAACACAAAAGATGATTGGATAGGTAACATGGTATAAGTTAATGTCGCCAATATTTTTATGGAAACCGTTTTCGATGCCATTTCGGCATATGGACAATTTTATTGTTCTTGATACCTCTCCCTCAATGCATGTATCCTTATTTGTTGTCTTATAATGTATTCCCTTTCATTTATCCCATTTGTTTGTATTGCCACTAGTCCGGATTTTTTCCCATTTTAATTGGATATCTGGGAAAAGGGCGTTACTTTATTATCAGTATGAGTCATTCTTCTATTCTTTAACTCGACCCGGTCCCCCGATCAAGCTTCCCCGTTCCCTCCCAGCGTTCAACCGTCCAAATTGACATCTTTTAAAAAGCGGTATCATTATTTTTATTATCCGAAAAATAACACTTCTTAAAAATGATGACGTTTAATATACCAGCTGAGAATTTTAATGGGGTGCTTCTTTCAATGTTCCCCCTTCAGTTCGACGTGCAGCACGCCTCGGCTGCCATCATCAAGCCCGCCAACAACTTCAGCACAAGCCTAGACGAGGCCAACAAGCGACTCAAGCAAGCGGAACGAGGTGAGCTGAGCGAGTCATACCATCACCATGCATATAGTAGCCTAGTCAGTTGGGATGATGGTGGCCGGTTTTGTTTAGATCTAACTCGAGTTCTGTTGGTACGGGAGTGTGAAGTTAGATTTAGAAAAGTAACTTATTTGCATTTAGGCTATATAGATTCTTAATAATGGAAGGAATTGTATAAACAAATTGAGTTACGTGAGGTACGTCCATTTTAATTAATTTATGATGACTTTACCTTTATATTTGTATATATTCAATTGTGATTTTGTTTAAATTTTGTATATTATAATATAATATATATTTCATATTTAATCTGTAAAAATACTCAGTTGTTTAAGGAAGAAATATATTCATATTATTCAATTATACTTTTAAAATATAGCCTGTATCTATTTGGGCAAATATTTATTTTTTATGTAACCAGATACGTGAAAATAATCGTATGTTCAGACATATGACACCAATTTCAACTGCATAATATCCTAATACATGTTATTATTTTTTTGTGAACATCTGGTTTCCCCCCATGACATTGCGTGTTTACCACGTAGATCACTATTAGCCGTGATTTTTCATTGTAGGGGCACGTTTGTTTTGTATTGGATTTTATTCGTCATGTTATATATTAATATCATGTTATTGAATTATGTTGCCAGAAGAGGCATGTCGCAGCTGTTTATTTATAATGGAGTAGGCTACTTCTTCTTTCAATAACCGAATTAGACAAATCATTTCTCTTGAACAATTCCAACTGATAATAAGTGGTTGGTAAATTACAATAGACTAAATAAATAAATTAAAGAAATGAACCTTGACGTTTTGCAGGGCCAGTACTTTGTTTAATATATTATGGCTTTGTTCTATGTAAAATATATTTATATTGAATAAAATTAAATATAATATACTACACCAGTGGCGTTCTTGAATTGTCTTTAAATTATTTGTTTATATATTTTTTAAATTGTTATTATTGTGTTAGGGTAGAGTACACTAGTGTTATATGGACTGTATAAAAATAGTAAAAGTGATTTATAATAATATTATATCTATAAAAATAATAATCGCCCTTTTAAAAGGATATTTTTGTTATTAAATTTGTTATCCGTGACTGCTTAATTAATACAAAGAAAGTTAAACTATTGAAAAGTACTGGAATAGCTGTTTCAGATACCCGAGATACATCTTTCTTTCTTTTCTTCATTGCTTACAACTGTTATAGTAGCATATTGCCTATATTTAGAATTACATAATATTCTATAATATTGTAGTAGTCTTATCGTTATTAATCTATTTATGGACCTTATGTTAGTCTATTTATGGACCTTATGTTTCACGTGACTTTATTATGGTAGCCACTGTTGCAATATTTTTCTGAATCATTTTTTTCTCAGTTGCAATACATAGACTGACTATGTAGTTTCAATGCTGGATTAATATTAACTCGATAAGTTGGGCTCAATTCATATTGTTGTGTTTATCTTTATACTATTTATTAAGTGGATTCGTTTAGTGTCTTCAAATGGTAACATAGTAGTATATTTGCTAACTTATTATTTTATATATGATCTCTATTTTTATGTTTTTAATTGAAGTCGTAGCTTATGCCTAACGATTTAAATATTGTATATTTTATACTCTGTCAAAATAATTATAAAAAGGTTAAACTTATTGTTATATATGATGCTAATTTTTTAGTTTTATTTGCTTTTGACATTAAAATAGACTTATTCTTGTTTTACTTTTAATATTAAAACAATAATAATCATGGAAAACACAAACTTTTCTATTAACTTGGTACTGTCGTGTTCTAGCGATTTGTTTTTTTACACATTTAAAGCATAACATATTATTTTGATTGTTATATACATTTTATTATATCCCACAGATTTCAATTTTCATTTCAATGTGGTAATTGTATATGCATTTGATTGAATATTATTATTTAATGAAACTTCATTTAGCATATAGAAGGAAATTTTTGTTCAAAAAGTATAACATTCAATATGGTTAGCCTAGTTTTAGTAATATACTCTAATCACGCATTAGAGCATAATATGTTATAAACGATAGTTGTTGCTTGCTAGAATAAATAACTATATATTTTTGTTTACTATCATAATCATTAACTTTATTTATACAAGACGATACAGCACTGATGGTCAAGACAACATGTTATGTAACAATATTAAAGTCAGAATAAAAAATTGTGCATTTGCTGTCACAATTATGCTATGAATGCTGACAATCCGACTTCGTACAACATCAGTGATCTTGAATTCATGAATCTAATTTAATCCACACAATCGACAGATCGACGTTCCCGCAGTCGCGATTCACATCACTCTTCGCACCGACACCACTCGCCAGGTCGCGAGTCTCGCCACTTGCGCGGTCGTCGTTCCCGCTCGCGCAATTCGCATCGACGCGGGGGCGGCGGCCGCTCGCGGTCCAAATCGCCGCCAAGGCGCAGCGGGGGAGCGAATAGCATGATGAGAAGCCCTCGTGGCAGACCCAGATCAAGGTGAGTGTCACTGCTTGGTGTTTAGGCCGGCACTTCTTGGTCGGACGAGTCTTGGCGACGGGGTTGGAAAAGTCTTGGAATTTTAGGAAAATCTCCAAAATCCTGGAAAAGTCCTGCAATTTTAGTAAAATCTCCAAAATCCTGGAAAATCTTCGAATTTTAGGATGTTGGCAATATTTTTTTAAAAGGTCATAAAAATTTGCCATGGAGCTCTTCAAAAACAATTAGTATAATATTTGTATTTTTGAAATTTGAAAATAATATATCCAAATCTTTAAAAATAATTTACATCTTCAAAAAATTTGAAAGAACTGCAAAATTCATTGGTTATTTTGTTAAGCACAGTCATTGTGACTGCAGGGTAACAAGCACCCCTGGCATATTGAGCTGCCATTAGATAATATGTTGTGTTTGCTATGTACAGTCATTATGACTGAAGGATGTATTTATTGACAAATACATTTTTGGTTTAGCCATTGCACTTTTTGCCCATTTATGCTCCAGATTTAAAATGCCTGTGAATCGTTCCTCATTCAACAGTAGTTGAACTACAAAATCACCGTACAAATCTGATTTCAGTTCAAATTATGGGTCAAAATACAAACTGTGCTCAAATGTGTTTAGTGTAGCCAATATGGGAGAGACCTATATTATGCCTAATTTCTTTGCAATGCAATATGCCTTCAAATAAGATAAAACGGGTCCTGGAAAATCCTTGAAACACCTGGAAAGTCCTTGAATTTGATTTTCAAAAAGCCGCACCAACCCTGTGAGGATGTCTTGAATTCTAATGGAAAATGTTTACTATTTATATATCTACATTTATTTAATATCTCATAATTAATCTGTGCTGCTTTTATAAAGTTATATATATATTTATTAAACTTTCATTCGTTCTGTTCAGTTTTGTTTGATTTGTTTGAACAGTTAGTACTAATTTTAGGTAAACTTAACATTTTAAAATCATAGTTTTTTGTGAAAGTCATGGAACGGTATTACAATTTTGGTTTCGTTACATTACTACGACAAACGCTGGGTATGGCAACCTACCGGTCAGAGTTCCGTGATGTGCCAATCGATTGATAGAAAACTCTCGCGAGTGCATTATCAAATTTAACCAATTAAATTAATTATGAAGTGGGAAACACTGTATGGACATTATTTATTTAATTTTCACATTATCGGCTATGGTGAATCGAATGGTACCACAAGAGTTACCTATCTGTCAATGGTGAAAACTTTGTCAGTCGTTCATTCTCGAATCGTGGCCATGTTTATATATTATTAAATAGGCTGTTGATACCAATGCCATAGAACACCATGCTTTTTGCAATTGAAAGTGACACTTTATACGTAGTTTTGAATTTAAAATATCAATTATTTTAAGATATTTGTGTTAAGTGTAAACTTCTCATTCACTTCCAGATCACGTGAGCGCGCCAAATCCCCGCCAAGAACCTCGCGACACGTCCTCGCCTCAACCCCCTCGAATTCGTCACGCCGTCGATCACGCAGTGGCGACCGCCCGATGAGCGCCAGACGACGATCAGACGGCCGACGTGACGAGCGTGACAGTGAGCGTGACCACCGGAGACCGCGGGTCGGTGGCGGCGAGAGTCACCGCCCCTCACGACACGAAGATCCCGACGGCGGTAGGAGCAGAGAGGACCGACGTGCCGGGCACCATGAGTCATCCTCGCGGAGAAGGAATGAGTCATCATCGAGGAAGATCGATAGTGTGACCAGTGAGTCACCCTCGTCTCGACGTATTGCAGCAGCTGAGGTTGATAATGGAGGCGAGGCAAGGCCGGTTGATATTGACATGCGTGTGCCATTGAGAACTCGGTCGTCGGAATCTGAGGAGGAGAGTTTGCCGGTGGGTGACGTCAGCACTCGAACCCTGGACGACCAATCGTTGGATGAGACGTTGCCGATTGACCACCGATCGCTGAATGACTCGTCTATCTTTCCTATAATGGAGAATGGGCCCTCGTATGAGATTAACAACGGATATGGCGGTTATAATGATACTAATGGAGTTCAAGAAAGTTATTTGACAGTTACAGATAAGCAGGACTATTACTGTAGTGATGATAGTGACAATATGGACATTGCAGATTGAGTTAGATTGTACATTTTTTCTCCGTTGATTTCTAATTGTCTATTTCATTTGTGTGTATCTCTTTACATCTCTTTAGTATTTTATCAGTCAGTTGTATAAAATTCAGCGTTTTTTATTGGCTGTTTCGGAATAATGTTCATGCATTTGTTACTTAACAACACTATATTTGTTTTGTTTGTGTTCACTTCAAGTAATGAAAACTGTGTTTTTATTTTTGTCATCTCCTAATTTGGCGTTTTTCTGACTTTCCATCAGCTTTTATTTACTATATAGTGGGCACTTTTATTGATCTTGTAATGATCTTTCACTTAATGAACACTAGGTACTTATAAGTATTTTATTAAAATACATTATAATATATAGCTGCTATATATTGTGCTCCTTGGTATATATATTTAAAAAATTGTTGAGAGAGACATACTTATACGTGGTATACTTTGTTCATTTTGTACATGCTTCGTTGCGTATTTGAATAATTATAAAAGTTTTTTATTGAACTTTACTTTTGGATATTATATTATGCTTACAATTTGTAGTGTAATTTTGTTTGTTTGATTGATTTTTTAACGTTGGTTTTAATGTTCACTTATTACTTTATGACCAGTTTTCGAATACCATATTAAACTGTTAGTGTTGATGAAAATTATTGCTAGTTTAGAAAAAAAAACGGTTATAATACGATTAAATAATTTTTAAATGTTTTATATTTTGTTTAGAATTATAATTTCTAATTTAGAAAAAGCCCGCTTATAATACGATTAAATATTTTTTAATATTTTGTTTAGAGTAAAGTTAACTTAATTTGTACAACAATTTGATAATCGTCTAGTTGGTTAAAGTTATCAAATTTCGTGCAATCTGAATCATCATGCCCAGTTTTTATTATTTTCTAGTAGGGTGGTCATTCGAAGTATCAAAACAAATGTATAAAATCATGAATTTCTTAACATTAAGGTGATTTGTTAATATTGTAATTTTATTTTACGTTTGCTGGAGAGATATTGAAGTTTAAGCATTTAGTGCCGTCCGGCTTTTATTTCGTTGAACTGATCTGAAATAATCCATTTTTATTAATAGCCTGTCATGTATTATACTTTGCTATATTATCTATTTTTAGATATTTCATTTCTAAAATGTTGATTATGTAATGCATAATTTAATGCCACATTTAGGCGTATTATAAAGTATTAGAAGTAAAAGTTAGAGTTCAGTTAAAAATAAAGTTTAGTAGTAAAACAAAATGATATACTTGTGGATCATTTGACAACATAACTCTCACTAGTGGAATTTCTTATTTATTTTTGAAGTAGACTTAGTAAACTTTTTATATAGGTGAGTCATTACGCTTTCTGTTTTGTTAATGACATCTTTTTGTTACAGACCACAGACCTCTGTGTTACAGACTACTTACTGAAGGATATTAAATCTCACTATGGATTATGATGAACTCAGCTTAAGAATCCTCAACTGGCTCCGTACCAAACATGTGAAACTTTGGGAGTCACCCTACACGTTAGATGAAAATGGATCACCTGGAGACGAGGCACTTTCGGTATGATATATTGTAATAGTTGACAAAATTAACAGATACATAATTATCATTTTGAACAGTTCAATTTCAATGAATACTGGGTTATGTTTAAATTTGTATTTAATTTTCGAATTATATAAAAAAATGCAAATAGAAAATTTTATTTTACCTTAGATCCACCCGTCTATTGTCATATACTGTATATTGGAATTCATTATCGATTTCTGTTCACAAGGCTTTCTCATCTATTTTGGAGAGAATGTATTCTTATAATTGATCTGACATCATTAATTAATATGTTTTTGTTGTTACAGAAACTTGTTGAAGAAGTAGCCAATGAGATGACGTCATCGAGTGAGCTTTGCTGTCAAATTGTCGAACACCATCGATTGAATGCACTCGACAATTTGCGCACTAAAAAAATCTTCACAGAAACACAAATGGCAACACTTAAAATAAAATGTCCCAAACATTTGGTAAATCCTAAGTCTTTTAAGTATTTTACTATTACTACTACTGATTTTTTATCTAAGTAGTAGTTTTATTATATTTATATATAGTATTTATAGTATTTATAAATTTATTATTTTTAATTTATTTAGTATAATAGTATTTATAATATTTATATATAGTATAATTATATTTTTTACATATATTGTTAATTTTAATATTTTAACTTTAAAAAAATTACCTTTTCTAGCAAATGCATTTTATAATTATCTATACATGTTGTACATTGATATATAATGAATGACTTCAATAACTAAATTGAATGTTTTGAGTGGTAGTTTAAAACAATCCTAATAAATATTAAGTAAGACTAGCAAATGTTAAAATAATACACTGCGTTAATAATATATATAAAATAATATATGCGTTAGCAATTTCTTTAATAACAGCTGTAATTATTTCTAATTTGAACAGCTATGGTATATTGCCTTATTTGAATTGATTTATTTTTTTGTATTCTTACCGATGCTCAATAATTACCTTTTTAAAGCCAAATTAAAAGTTACATCTAAATGAAATATTTCTAATATATTTATATTCGGTCCATTATGCATCTTTTGTTTTTGATTGGAATTTGTCACTTACAATTAATTTACTCAATTCTTACCTGTAAAACCTTAATTGTGGAGACAAAATATCTATAAACAAAGGTAGAATATTTTTTGTTGTTAGTGGCTATGAAGAGGCGTATGTACAAATTCTGAAGGTATGGACATGCCCACGTGTACTTACGCCAAAAAATGGTGAAAATATGTAGTTTTACCTTTTCAGTTGTATTTAATATTTTAACTTATTATTTTTATTAAAAGTACTCTCGGTTTATCTATAGTCAATCTTAATCATAAATTTATTAACCGAAAATAATTACTCATTCTCCGATATATGTGCCTCCTCTGTCAAGCTCCCTGAATCGTCCAGCCGAGTGATCAACGTGCAGCTTCATCTGTCCAGCAGCACCGGGTTCCATCTGAAGAAGGCCATCGCCGGCCAACTGGGGCTGTCTGTCGAGCGAGTCAAGGTCATCTCTGCCGGCTGTGTTACCAAGGACGATGTTCTACTGGTTGACCAGAACATCAATGTAATTATGGCATTTGGGCTTTCATAGTAGTTCTAATTTATGTTAAGTTTAAATCTTGGGACAAAAATGATGAAAATTGCGTTTTTATTGATTTAGAATTTTTTTACTTAATTTTAATTAATAAAACGTTTTGCTTAGAAATATATTTATATCCATAATAAAATTCTCATCTAATTTGAATTATAAACAGATTATTTACCACCCATACTGTCCAGTGGCATGTACTTGTATGTTTATTCTCCTAATTCTGTCCCTATTTACAATATATCAACAGAACAACAGTCAATGTATTCTTCTCCTCACGGATGAGACATCCTTGGACGGTGCCACTACAGCAGATGAACAAGAGGCCGAGGAACTTAGGAATGCACATCGAGCCGCCGGATACCTTGCCGACAAGTCAACAGGTGACGTCACTGCGTAGATTGATATCTTGCTGATTAGTCGACAGTTGACGTCACTGTGTAGATTAATATCTTGCTGATTAGTCGACAGGTGACGTCACTGCGTAGATTGATATATTGTTGACTAGTCGACAGTTGACGTCACTGTGTATATTGATATCTTGCTGATTAGTTGACGGCTGACGTCACTGTGTAGATTAATATCTTGCTGAGTAGTTGACGGCTGACGTCACTGTGTAGATTAATATCTTGCTGATTGGTTGACAGATGACGTCACTGTGTAGATTGATATCTTGCTGATTAGTTGACGGCTAACGTCACTGTGTAGATTGATATCTTGCTGATTAGTCGACGGCTGACGTCACTGTGTAGATTGATATCTTGCTGATTAGTTGACGGCTGACGTCACTGTGTAGATTGATATCTTTCTGACAAAAAGTCAACGATTGACATGCATCTCACTCATGACAAAATAAAGGCTTATCTATGTGTTCATTAGATTTCAGGAAAGTTGATTTAAGATATTAATTTTTATTTTGAGGTATTAATTCACTTACCATGAGTATATAATAATCAATTTATAGATTGCAAGTATATTGTTAAGATCACCTGGAATTTAGAAATAGTCTTAGATCATGCGTCTTCTACAATTTTATTTGATATACTTTATTCAATTGGAGGTTGTAATTTGTATTGGTTTAAGCTGTGAGAATAAAATATAAAACTTTTATATATTTATTCTAAAGTTGAGTATATTAATAATGGACATAATAAATCTTTCAATTAAATATTATCATGATTAAAATTCAATAGGCTAGAGAATATTTTCGGTGTTATTATTTTAGTACAATTTAATATGTTAAACATTATTTACAATCATTAGTTTTATACCAATTCTGTTAAGATAATAATTTTTGTATTTATTACAATTTTTAATTTATGCATTTGATTGTTAAATGAGGACTTGTTTGATATAATTATTTAAGTTTAGTTAAATTATTTACTTAACCTCTTTGTCCACTATATTATCCTTTCAATTAGTCCTTGTATATATTTGTCTTGTGTTCTTCTTGAAGTTTTTCCCCATTTATCGAAATTATTCTTTTGACGAATACCGTTTTGGATATTGCACACTAGATTTAGTCTAAACTGTCTATTGTGAATATTGCGTTAAGTCAAATTTTATTTATATTCAATATGGATGTTGATCTTTTTCTTTAATTACGATTGTTTCAGACTCTAAATTTCATAGCGATAAATTCAATCTACAAATCACAGATCAAACCGGGAAACCCTTGAACCTCCCAAATGAAGAGAAACGTGTGAGTTCTATGTTTTGCTTAATTTGAACATCTCCTTTTTATACTCATATTTGTATTTATTTATAATTGGTGTATTTAGTAATAGTTTTCTCGTAATGTTCTTTCATAATGTATTAAAACTTGTGCCCGATAGCACTCTAATATAATTATGATAAAAGAAAACAATTAGATAGAAGTCAACTTTTTCGATTCTATACCCAATCATCCGCGAGCGTAAACTGATTAATTCGAAAATGTTGGCTTTTATCTAATTCTTTTCTTTTATCATCCTCGAGCGCTACCGGGCATTATTTAGTGCATTCCACATTGTTTTAACGTATTCTTTCATAATAATATTTAGAAAATATTAAGAATGTTAATGTTTGTTTACGGTATTGTTATTTATTGAGAATTACAAATTTTGTTATACGTATTTTTTACAATAGTGATATTTTGTATAAAATAAAAATCTGAAAAAATATCTCAGATTAAAATAATTTTATCCATTTTTAATTTTCTAGTTTATATTTCAAGTTCAAATTTTAATCTTTATACAAATTAGATGTCCCATACTATCATTATCAGATAATTGATATACATTATAATTAATAAATTATAATTGCAGTCGCTTTAGAGTAAAATCATTTCATATGATTTATGTCTTTTAGAGGATATCATGTGTCGTGTACATGCAGTTATCTCCTTCTGTTGGGTACTTATTCGACCTGTGTCACTGTGGTACATATTCGACCTGTGTATGACACTTATTGACGTATTTTAATATATTGAATCATTTAAACTTATTGTAAATAATTGAAGCAAGCAGAAGTTCTTATGGGAACGTTCTTTAAGTGTAATTAGTGGACTAATGTACATTCAGATCTGCTATACTTAGAATTAATGCAATCAATTTGGTTATCGTCAAACGGGAAATGAGTGTTCCTTAAGATTACACCTATTTAGTGCTAATCGTATTGTAATTACCTAAAATAATTATGACTTCCGTGTGGTACCGTATGGTATTGTATAAAATTAAACGGCGATGCACGGCCAGTCTGAACCGACTTTTAGTCGAAAGTAATTGGACATTCAAAATTTCTGATAATGTACTTACTATATGCTTTTACAAGAATAACAAAAAAAGAATGACAAAAATCGGCGGTGTAGTTTTCTCAAAAATCAAAATTCAATATTGATCGATTTTTTTCTAGGCTTTTACAAATAATTGGACATTCGAAATTTCTGAAAATATAGTTACTATATGTCTT
>JAUZND010089528.1:0-15295 GCA_034780555.1 Coelogynopora nodosa
GTATGAGTCTCCTTATATATGGGGGATGTGCTTTCCCGCAACGTACCACTTTCTAGCTTCTCCTCTTCTCAACTCTGCGAGGTTAGGCTATATGTGATAAGTATATGGCATAATATCATTATGTAATAAACCAGAAAGAAAGAAAAAGTATAATTTTTATATGCGGTTTATATTTATTTATATAAAAAATTAAATAAATAATCCAATAATTTAACACTAAAAGGTTAAAACAAAATTTTCACAAATTTATAATAAATATATATGTATACAGCAATATATAAAACGACCGTAAACTGCGGCCAAACACAATTTTAAAGTACATTATTAATATAAAAGTTTACCGGAATTAGAGGTAACTTACATATTTTAAATTTAAAATAGTAGATAAAAAAAGTAATATATTTAATATATATATTGATATAAAATAAAATAAATAATCCATTACTTTAACTCGAAAAGGTTTTAAAAATTATCAGAAAAGCATATATATTATATTGCAATTTATAAAACGATCGTACATTGCGGCCAAACATAATTTACATGTGTATTATGAATATAACATTTTACCAGAATTTGAGGTCACTTAAATATTTTAAATTTAATATAGTAGATCAAAAAGTAATATATTAAATATTGATATAAAATAAAATAAATAATCCATTACTTTAACTCGAAAATGTTTAACCAAATTTCCACAAGTTGGCTGGAATCACATAATTGTGTCATAAAATGTTAAGTGAAGCGAAGTAGGATTATATGCTATAATTCACACAAAGTGTTAACAGATTATTACGCAATATTAATCATGCCTCGAGTGAGAATAAAGAATATCGTTATACCCTTATTTATAGACATATAATTGTTGCGCTGAGCATATATGTAAAAAATAGAACCGTCTGCTTACATAATGAAGTAACGGATTGTGTCCCTCTGCCCGATATAAGCCAATATAAACAATTACAGATACAGTAAAGATTATAACAACAATTGAAACCCTTTGTCCAGTGATCTGCTGACCGAAGTGGAACTTATAATGCAGCAGAAATACGTGCTTTGACTATGTGACATAATAGCGCTTTTCTACATAGTAAATCATTCACAAAAGGCACAGGTGATTATATCATGCTGGTTTGTTACTGAGAATATGAGAATTTGATACGACTTTTAATAATTTACTCTGAACGTACAATCTGAAACAATTGAAATGTTGACAACGCTTCACAGAAGTAACCATTCATAATGTCTCTGTTTGTAGGTGTATTTAAGATAATATTATATAGAAAGTGTATATGGAATCGGTGTAACCACACCCGGTATATTATCTGTAATTGATGTAATATAATAAACTTGTCAACAGAGCAGTTATGTTTTCACAAATGTCTATCTACTTTATTTAATTGGTAAAATACAATAGAAACAATCTTAAAAAACCTGAAAATTATTAGAAGCATGATGCACAAATAATGTATTATTTTAATAAATAATTTATTATTTTCATAAATAAAAGCATTTAAAAAAAATAAGTAGTCTCTTACACAGTATGTTTCGTTCTATATTGTGTTAATTAATACCAATTTGACATATAAGTGAATTTTTATCAAATTTTTATGAAATTTAATCATTGTGTATGTGTTTTCGAATAACTGTGATGGTCTACAACATGGTTCATTTACAATAAATGCTATATTTTCTTATATTTTCTCCATAAATTGATCTGCTCCGACAGAAAGTTCGCCTTGACTGCTTTGGCTGTAACCCAGATATGGGTTCAGTGAGATTTCCTTTGATGCGGGTTGATGGCTCGGTGGTCTTCCAGTGGATCCCTAGTCACTGCGGAATTCAGAGGAATGACCTAAACTTCCAAGTCACATAAAAACAAAATGAACTATCAAAATGCATAATAAAAACGACGATTTTTTTGTTATATTGAAACCATAGAAATGGATAGTTTTTTAGTTTTTTAATCATTATTTTGCAAAAGCTTTCTGGTAACAAATTGGTAGTATTGAACTGCATGTAGATCAATATAAGAATGACATCTCTATGTATTAATTACTCTATGATATATTCTTTATCTCTTTAAATATGTTTGTGTGGATACATTGTTTAAAATTGTAGTAATACACTATTTAATTATTAATTTAATTAAAAAATAATAAAATTATTAAAATGCAATACTTGTTTGAAAATGTTTTTACAAATTATTATCACCATTTATTAATGTAATAAAATATACGAATTCGAAATATAAGGTGTGAAGTAATTTAAAAACCTAAACTTCCAAGTCACATAAAAACAAAATGAACTATCAAAATAAATATTAAAAACGATGTTTTTTTGTTATATTGAAACGTTATTAAATTATAAAAAATTATAAAAAAAACGTTTATCTATTTAACATATAATTCTAGAATTTGTACATATAAAAATGTATTGCACCAGTGCCGTTTAAACGAATACATTTTTAAAGTTTAATGTTTGTGTATAATTCAGATCTGCCTTTGAAACTATTTATTGGAGGTCGATATAATTGAAAATGTTCTTGTATAGATTTGGTGTTCCGCATGTTATTCAATCTAGTAAAATTGTTATGTTATCCTATTTTTTAAATTATTCAAAATTACGGAGAAAAGTATAATCAGTAAGATTTCTTTCATTTAGCTAAAATATTTGTCAAACGTGATTTTAAAATATATATTTCTATATTTGTAATAAGTATACTTGAAAAATATAACTGTGATTTAGGATCAGTTATTATCAAGGATGCAATAGTTACATTATATTATTTATTTTACAAATACACAATTCGGTAGTTTAGATATATATTGCTTATGAAAGTTCTTCTACAGTGCGCAATACACGTTGGTAGTATAATATATATGCAAACATATCAGTCAGTTACTTAATTGTGGTACAATGTTCGTTTACTTGTACAAAGAAGACACAATGGTAAACACATAATATGTCTCTTCGATATTTGTTCATACCGGCTATATGTTGAATAGAGTAAGGGATGCTGTCAGGATGATTGACAATACCTGCCTATTCTTTGCAGTTAACTTTTGCTTCTGAAACTTTTTGTTTTACTATTTTGTAGTTATCTAATTATTTACAAATATTTAGTAAATTGAGTCCATTTTTAAATTAAACTATTTTAATTTTTTTTCTTTCTTTCATATATACGTTATTGCTATAACAATAATGTATAACAAATATTGCTAACCCATTTTATCTGTGTTTTTGATTTTTGATTTGTGCACTATATAAATATATATAAATAACTATAATTTTCTTCAAAACTTGACTAATATTGCTCAATGTTCACATTTAGGATTTTACAAATAAATACAAATAAAATAATATGCTAGAATTTTTAAAATTAGGTAGAACACCCCAAATTGATTTAGTATCCGGCAGGACTTTAATATTTAAAAGATTTACAGATTTATTTTGTTTTCGGCTAATATATTGTTTTATTATTTCATTGAATAAAGACAAAACATGCATTTTATCATTTCAGAAATATGTCATTAGTTTTTTCATTAAAAAAATTATGTATGTGAAGTATTTACATTAATAGTAGTTACGAAACTAAAAATATGATCATGTAACTGTATTAATTAATCAATAAAGTATTATATCAATTTAAACTTGTTTTATCAGCCACAACAGAACCTCAAAAGAATACAATTACTTTTAGTAAGTTTTATTTTATTAATTTTGTCATTGTGTTTAAAGTTGTGTTTATTATCTTCTTAATTAGTGTAGTTTACCAAACGGAGAGTATTTTATATTATTTACAAGTACTTGTATTCATGGAGAGATGATTATAATAAAAATTGCTTTATACTTTTTTCTAAGTTTATAATTTTATTTTGAAACCGACGTATTTCAATTATTAAATTTAAAAAATATATATTTATAATGTATAAGTGTTGTTAAATAAAAACAATGTTGATTATATATATTCAAATAGTATTATGTCGATGTGTTTTCGAAATTTAGTAATTGAATATTAAAAAGAATTAAAAAAATTACATAATAAATAAATAACTTTTAAAATAATAATATTACAAATTTGCATATTTGTAGTTTAATATATGTTGTCTTGAATATAGTGCATTTCTAGTGCAGGTACAATGTCGGTATTAACCATTAATCTTAACATTATTTCCATTATATTATTAAAAAATATATTTGTGCGACTAATCATAATATACTTTTTTTTGGTCTTGTATGATACATTTTACTCAATGATGAGTCGAAGTGATACATTGTAAGCTTCTGAATATTAATACATTTAAGTTATATAGAAACAATCGAAGCGGTGAAAACCTTGGTGATTATTATTGTTAAATATATGAATACGCGCTACACAGTTCTACACAGGATTGTATTGCCATCAAAGAAGCATACAAATTATACATCAACAAGTACAAGTTTAATATCTCAGGCTACACCAAAACTACGACATGTCAACTAGCAACACACCGGGTAAATGTTATAGTCCGAGTTAAAGAGAAATTTAATAGTCCGGCGGAAGAAACTTATTTGTATATATTGTATATGCGAGTAGATGGATGCGCTAGATATTGGCAAACACATCTACGGGAAAGACAGGCAATCAGTAACCTTGTTTAAATACAACAGTTAGAGATATCAACCAAACATGTAATGGTGGATTCTATTTTAACAGTAAATGTAGCCAATGTTGACGTCAACACTTGAAATATTTGCTTGATTTGAAGGAAAGGGGATCAAATTACACTATTATTGTTAGGCACTGCATTGCTTGGAAAACTAGTAGTTGAGGTGGGTGCGTTGACACGCTCCACAATGACTTACTTGATAATACCTGCCCCTTTATTTTTATTTTGGGGACATCTCACAATTTGCCTTGTCTCATTTCGCATTACGAAGTTTGTTAGAAATAAATGAATTTAATACATATATAAATTAAAAAGAATATCATGCATTAATAATTAATTAAGATCATACGAAGTTAATACATATATACATATAAAAAGAGTCTCGGAAATGAAAGGAAATAATCCCCCTGATTGCGCCACAATATTGATAGCGAACAACTTCACCATTTTGGAGTCTCTGCTTGAGGCGTACGAGGCGTTCCGTTACCAGACGATACTTACGTCGTTGAATGAGAACTCGACCAAAATCACTAAGTATTTAGAGAGTATTTTTTGTTTATCTTTGTTGTTATTTGAAAAGTTTAGTGGCCCTAAAGAGGTTTGGACGCGGTCGACCCATCTCTTTCTTCATTTTTTTGTGCCACGACTCCAAGTGATTCGTTGTCCGTATGCCATGAAGATCGGCATAGTAACTCCACATCTCACTAGGAAATCGTGCTGCTAGATAGTCTACTCATGTGATTGTAATGTAGTCACAAAAGGCAACAGCTTGATGGTTGTCTTGTTTAACTTCCCCAATGCCAAGAGCCACACATCTTCAACGACTTCATTCGGTATACCGATGGTACAGCAATAGTACGTCTCACAATTCGATTAAAACGTGCATCATCTCTATAGCGAATGACTAAGCCAAAATCATGTATGGGTCTCCAAATTGAATGAGCAAAATAAAATAAACTACCTAATATTTGAGAATTGGGAAATAGTTGTGTCAAAGTAGTTATAACTTTAATTTCGAAATCTATGAAGGTCTTGGTCGAAATGGCATACGATAGCTCGTTGACATGCCGCTTGAATAAGGGTAAACATTCTTGTGTAGGTCACAATATCTTTCGATGATAATAGGGGATCAAACGGGAATCATTGTGTCCATAACTATAATATGTAACGTATTTAGACCTGGAGAAATATCTCTGGCGGGAAATTTTAAAAGTACCATCCATGTAAATGGTGTGGGCTTCACAGAGATGCCTCATTTTTTTGTGGTTGAAAAAATAAGTATTTTATTTTCAATTCCATTATTTGCTAAATGGAAGTCTCGTCCGTCTATATTGTATTGGGTGATAGCGGAGCATTCGCATTTCTTACATTTCCAATATTTTTTCCCATTTACAATATGTTATAATTAATTTGAAATTAGTAACCATTGTGATATAAAATGTCAACACCTCTTACATAATTATGTTAGAAATTCCATTTATCAACAACTCAGTCTGCACAATTATCACACATTTATACTACAAATCTTAATGGGGAGATTTGATGAATTCCATTTACGTGAGTAGGCTACTTAAAGGCAGAATGAAAAAGCAGTATAAGGCAGAATGAGACTAAACGGCAATCAATGTGATTACGCAATCGGATTGAGTTAGGACAATGGTAAGGCAAAGTGAGATAATGCGAAGTGAGATGCACACTTTATTTTAGCAAGAAGCACAACCTGAACCATCACTTATGCTTTTGAAGATGTTATTGATCGCTTAGGTGCTGATTGAGTAAATCTAATACTTTCATATGATTATTTGACAATAAAATTAACACTTTAAATGATTTTAACAGTTTTCGTTTAATTAAATAATGTTACATCTTTGAGACTCTTTGTATAAACTACTATACCTACATTACATAATATGTACATTATATTCACATGATTGTTGTAATTCTACAACATCCTATTATTTTAGAATTGCATGTACATACATATGCTGTAATTGTATCAAATGTTGGTTAAACGTGACTCTGTTTTTTAGATTTAGATATTTGTTTATATTATTATTTGACTACATATTATACGTTTTAAATTTATCTCATCTTTTACTGAAGATTTTCAAAAAAATTATTAACTATTACCCGTTACTAATTTCCTCTTATTGTGTAAATAATTTTACAAATTACAAAATGTTTACTCATTTCGGGTTTCGAAAAAAAACTAGAAATTAATAAATGTTCAAGAATTTTTAACATCAGGTAGAACAACCCAGTTGACCTTTCAGAATAATTTTATTTAAATTATGTATAGATTATTTTGTTTTAGACTAATTATTTTTTAAATTTTAATTCAATAAAATTAAAAAATGCTTTTAAATTATTAAAACATATGAATATCGTTTTGAAAAAATAAAAGTGTAATGTTTTTACATGCCTAGTCTTTGTAACTATATTAATATCATGAAATAACTTTTCTAATCAATTATTAAAGTATTATACATATTTATAATTGTTTTACCAGCTCCGACGAAACCTCCACAGAATATACCAAGTAAGGAAAACAAACAAATAGAATAATTTATCTATAGTATATACAACAACACCTTGTATGATATGTAAATCTATGGGCAGAACAATCCACATTTTTTAAGCATCACAAAATAACACTAAAATCACAAGAAGCCCTTATAATTTATCCGCACAAAATCCGATTTGACATCGGAAAACAAGAGACCATTATGACAGTATTACAACTAACAATAAATAGATTAATAAATCTCAATATAAAACCAATATCAATAAGAACAGTATCCTAAAAATACCTTATATAAATGTACAACCTTGTAAAGATATTCGTGTTATCATTCATAACAGTCATTTACCGACCCATAACAGTCATCTTTACATCTTTACACTGACTCCTATAAAATGCACCACGAAAACGTGTATTTTTAAATATAAAGATGGTCTCCTCCCAAACATATTATATATACCATATACTTGAAAGTTATGTGGGTAAATACATATCGGAGAAACAAAATGTGAATTGCATAAAAGAAATAAAGAACATTATCGAGCAATTATTATGAGCGACATGAAATCATCTGCAATGGCTGCATATTATTTAACTTACCATAGCAACATAACAATTCCATATTTACCTTTTACGGGAAAATTATTGAAAAAGCTATTGAAAACACATATAGATTAATTAGATAAGCTAGTTGGATTGGAAAAATGACACCAGCTATTAATCGTGATTATGGATGGTTTACGCTATCAAATAATTACAACAAATTAATAAAATTTAAAAAATATGATTATGACTTCTTATAGTTTACATTAATATTATTTTGGAATTCTACATATTGTGATAACAATTTAAAATGATATTTATTAAACTTTATTTATAATCTAATCGTTACTAAGTTTACTTCTATGTCTCCTTTATATTTCAAAAAGTTCCGATTTTTAAATGTATACAGATTAACTTTATTTATTTATTTAATAATAATTAATATCGGTATACATTACTATTCTACATACTATTCTTAGCATAGCTTCGTACTACATTTTAAAATGTCGTATTGATATCGTAACTGTATAAATATAATGCATATTGAACACATATTATGTTTTATATAATCTTATTCAAATGAATTATTTATGATTTATAAATAATGATACGTTCCATCCAGTTATCAAACTAAGTGTTTAAATTTTAAAAATTAACAGCATTTAAATTTATTAGTATATTCAAACCACTTTTATAATAAGACTATGACGGAATTTAGAAAATTCATTAAATATAATTTGGAGTTATACATCGTTACATTCTTATTTTACTTATTTTTGAAACTTATTTACGGAATTCCAACAATCCCACATTCAAATTAAATCTTATTTATACCAAGTAAGGTTTACCATATTTATATACAGTTTTAAACTGTTTATCGCGTTGTCCATTATCATTTCAATTAGTGCAGGTTACCCACATAATAGTATTTATTGTTATTTACAAGTAGCCTACTTTGTATTCATGGAGGAAAGATGGTCAATAATTAATATATTTTATACTTTTTGCAATATTCATAATTTGAAGTATAGAAATCAACTTTTTTTATTTATTATAATTAAATATCATAAACATTTGATTTTGTACTTAGGGATAGCTACTGCTGAATCTGATTGTTTCAACTGTTGTTAAATAAATAACTATTATGAATATCTATTTTAACATTATTACATCGATAATTGTTTTTTATCAAAGTTTAGTAATTGAATATATATTAATTACTTGCTTAAAATAAAAAAAAGTTGTAATATCGTGTATTGTAAATCCCTTTTATGTATTTGACATTGCAATTGTACAAAATGTAAAAATCAACTATAAACCATATTCATTTAAAATATATAATTCAGAGGATATAAAATGAAATATTAAACCAAGTAGAATGGTAGTATTTTTAAAGTACACGTTCCATATGTGTAATATACTTTGATCTTAAAAGCAATATAGCCAACTTTCTAACTTACCAACGTTAAAAAAGTAAAAGTATTTGTATATCATTTTATATAATTATCAACATATTTTTTACCACACTCAATATGTATTCCGTATATTCAAAAACCATTCATTATAACTAAATAAAAAAAAACTAGTGTACAAAACGATATAACAATTGTTGATCATTAAATATTAATTTAGAATAATGGTTTTTCAATTACTTTTGTGTGTGTCCCGCACCTGAAATATTTATATTTATATACAATTGCAGCAAACTTAGAGTATAGTGATATATCAACAGCCCTTTTCAATTACAATTTCAGAAGCAATTAACGTTTCCCTGTGCTGATAATGACCAACATACAATGGTAAACGCATATTATTTCGCTATGATATTTATTCGCGCAATCAGACATTCCATGTTGAATATTGTAAGGGATACTGTCACGATGATTGGCAATACTTGCCTCTTTTTTACCATTAGCACTTGTTTCGTATGCATGGATATGTACAGTAAATGAAATATAGTAAAAAAAAGTTGTCAATAGTCTATATTAATATATAACACTTACACTAATTATAATATATTATAGGTTATGACGCCATGACTTAATATTTCACCTAATTAAACATATTCCTTAGCACAATTTGAGTAACCATTTTATACAATAAATAATATATTTGAATTCCCCAAATGGTTAAGTTTATTATCAGATGTTATATGTTTTTATAATACGTTATAAAGTACTTCAATTATTGAAGTAAATGCAGTTATTTTATTTTTAAATATAATCTAATATATTCAAATATTCAATAGATATATATTCAATTCAATAATATATTCAAATATATAATTTAATTCTAAACAATAATCTTGCTTAGTGTTGTTTATTTTCATTTACGTTCTTATATGATATAGAATTACTCGCATTATTCAAATAAATAACTTAAAATACACGAATAGTTATAGAGGTGTCATCTTTGTTGCCATTATAATGTAGAAAAGAATGAATATATGAAAGAAATCAGCAATATGTATATGCAAGACACTGTTGACAAAACTTAGTTGAATATTATTGTTTAATATATATATTATTACGCATTGCACAATTCTGCCCAAATTAGATTAAAACATTTAATCAGTTAATAATTGTCCGTTTTTTCGGTGTCGTAACGCCACCGAGGAAACATACAAATGCTATGTAATATGCAAATAGTAGTTTCATTACTAAGCCAAGACGAAGAAGAGAATAGAAGTGTACGAATACCATCAACTGAAAAGTAATCATATTGTATATATATAATACACATTTCTACTCCCCGAAAAAACATATAGGCCTATACATAGTTTATCTTTCTTTCTCGCCCATCTCTTAGGTTGGGACAGATGTTCATGCATGGAAGTTTATCAAGTTTGTTATCAGAAAACAGTTCTAAAAATATAAAAAAAGTTATAAAAAAGCCTCTCTTCCTTTGCCGATGAAAAATCTATCAAAACAAGGCATGATGGGTTGTAAATTAAAAAAAAAATTAATAACGTATTCAATATTTATAGGAAAAACACGTTGTTCGAGTAGATCTTGCAGGTGATTTTTTTCTTAAATGTCTGACCTGCCTTAAGTAGAATAACTTGCAGTAGGGGGAGAAATTTATTAACAAATTGGCTCATATCGAATACAAGGAGGAACACTGCAAAAACTCACAGGAGGCCTGACATTTTCTAAATGTTACACCTTTGGTGGTTTGTACTTGATCAACTGAGGGAAACTCTACGTATAATGTATGTACCAGTCGGCAGATGTTATCAAGACTTGCTTGCTACTTATCTCTGCCGGCCGGGTTATTCTGGTAGTTAGCTTTCGAGTTGACAGGCATGTCAACGAGAAACACATCGTCGCCAAAATAGTCTGAGTGGGGAAACATTGAACAGTCAGGCGAAATACAATGTTGTGTATGTCTTATGTGCGGACAAATAGAGGCGCTAGATGTTGGCAACTACAACTAAGAGAAGTGGAGCAAACAGTTTTTAATACACCAAATTAACGTTGTTGTAATCACTAAACTGGAACCGATAGCAAACAAATATGTAATTGTCAATTCTATTTGAATAGAATTTTTTTTTAATAATATCGAATGACCCTTCTATTTTTAAGCCATTTAGATTAATACGCTTTAATATACATTATATATTTGTAAATGTCAAGTTAAAATTAGATAATATTCAAATGTAAAATTATGCATGATAACGAAATTGTTAATATTTGTTATTTTAATATAATCACGAAGTTGCACTTGATATCGCCTTCTCCGTTAAAACAGCCAGCAGTTGGATCATCAAGCTTTGTCCATCCTTTTATAAACCTTCCAAATATTACATACTTTATGTGCTAAATAGTTAATAAATGATGTATTTCCTTATATGCTGCTAAATCTTTCGACGGCAAACACATTATAAATTTGGAATATGCAAGCAAAAAAGTGCCTTATACGTTGCGTGTGAATAATAATATTGATAAATGTATTCAGTAGATACCTTGTTGTTTGATATTTAATTTTTTCAAAGTTGGACGTTGGTAACTTTGATCGGCAATTTGTGTATGGTTGCCTGGGTTAAAATGGCTGAAAACTTTTTATAATCAATCTCACCTGAATCTGTGTTGAATAATAGGAGTAAATATTTTATAATATGTTGAGTAATGATATGTTATATATTACCAAAACTATTTGATGTCTATGGCGGCTTTATAAAGGCATCGATGGGAGCATTTGGTGGTCCACCGCCTGTCGCATACATTGTACATTTCTGCTCAGACATTATATTATTTGTCTTCTTGTTTAACTCATGCCAAACCAGTTCTTAATTGCTTTTCAATAAGAGACTGTTTTGTCTGTGCATTAACATTTTAACATACATAATTCCAGGTCCTCACATTTTTCATGCAAGCTTCATACCATACTTGTTTTGCTTTAATAATACTATTTATGATAAATTATAATTGGTGCAATTTTCACTCGTCGTACATGTAGTACTGCATCAATAATTTTAATTCGCCCATCAGCAACAAACATGTAAAAATCAGACTTTGCTCGAACGAGTTAAATGTGAAAAGCCAACTGATTGAGTAGGTATTTATTTTGTGTAGTCATATCGAGCCAAAGGGGTCCACATAGTGATATGGTTTTTTTACTATTAATATTAGCCGTTAATCGAGTTATGGGACCTGTATTATTAGCGGCTGGTATTATTGACCATTGGTATCTGATCAAAAAGCCCCAATTGAGACTTGGTACAAGGGCAATAACTATCTGTAAGCCACATTATTAGATTCTAATATTTTTCGAAGTAGATTTACTCTTCTTATTATTATTATTCTTTTTCCTGCTTGGATGTCTGCTTTGCACTCTTATTTTCTTAGTTGGAACATGAGATTTATTATTTTGGTCAGCATATTTTAATACCAACATATTAAGTATATTTCACAGTTTTAATGGGTTGAGTACACGTTTGAACATGTTAGATATATTGTACATGTCATAACATTCATCATGCAATTTTAGATCAATCGATTACAAATTATTGAATAAATACTTTCTTTAAAAAGGCTCTATGGTTTTAAAGAGTTCGACATAAGAGCAAAAATATGTGTATATAACTATATTTGAGGGATATTTGAAGTTAAAAATCGAATAAAATAAAGCAAAAAAATAACACATGTTATATAGTAACATATTTTTTCAATTATATTTGCTAAATAGAAATACTAATTTGATGTATATATAAGATTTAACTAATTAGGTTGTCTTTTTTTTAACAGAAACTTCTCCGGGGACATTCACTCAAATGATACTACATTCTCCACATTATGACATTAACATATTTAAAACAAAGTTATTTCCATAAAATAGATTGTTAACATATTTTGTTGTTATGGAATTATTGACAGAAGAGTCAGAAATAATTATATTTCTGTTAAATAAACATTGCATTTTAAAATAAATGGCAGTAACCACACATATTACATATATAATTTAAATATGTTAAAATCATTATTTGCATCAGTTACAATCTTAGTAAAATCTTTGTTTGACCACTTGATATTTTTGTCAAATTCGAACTATGTTTATGTCCCTCTTATCGGGTTAAATATATTTTGTTCGTGTCACAATTTTTAGTTATTTAAAAAATATACGTGTAGCATTATTGAACCACACTGTGTTCTTTTTCAATTTATTTTTCAGTAACGATTTGGATATGCGCACGGTGATTAGGCCTACATTATGTAGCACTGAAATAGCTATTCATCAATTAGATTATATATTACTTAAATATTATATATATATGTCCATGCCCATTTTTAACAAACATTTAACAAGAAGTATTTATTATTTGTATTATATCTATTATTTTATAATATGTTGTATACATGTTTATATATTCATATATATATTAACAAAATTTTAAACCAAATATTATGTTATGAATGACGATTAGTAATGCAAAGTGATGATACATATAGGTAGGCTTTACAAATGGTAGATTTCACGAATGGTAGAATTTAAAAAGGGTAGGTTTCATGAATGGAAAGTTTCACGAATTTAGTATAGATTTCACAAGAAAAAGCATGAATATTTTGTATCAAGAGTTGATAGTTTAAAATACAAGATTATCAGGAAATTATAATAAATAGTCATATGACAACTCTCATATATATATATTCATTTATTAGTTTCTAAACTTTTCACCGGGCAGATTCAACAAATATATGTGACGTTATTAAGAACCACAATGCATCAGTATAGAATATGTAAATACATTTGATTTAATATTTAAAACAAAACATGAACCCCTTTCATTATGTGCATCCTAATATTATAATTCAGTATGATAAAGTAGTAAACAATTATTTTGAATTAAAATATATTGCCTATATTACCAAAAACTATTTGTTAATTTCAAAGTGTAACATTAATATAGTTGCGTTTCAGAAAAACTGTCCGATTATTTAAATAACAAATTATAAGAAATGGTAATTAGAATAATTAAATACATGTTTCTATGAATATATACAATATGTACTAAACAATGCAGACTACTAAAGTTGCATAATATTTTTCTGACAAATGAATTAACCAAATAACCAATATGGCTAGACTTGAAACACGTATATATATATATATGTGTGTGTGTATATATAAACAAAAACATTTACGAAATAAAAATCTTCAGTATGAAACAATTTCGTGGCAACAGAATCAATTTTGTTGTAGAAATTAATTATCTTGAATAACGTAAAAAAGTACTTTCCACATTTTTTGAAAATAATAATTTAACCTTTTAAAGATTAAAAAATATATGTGTTTGGCTTAGCGCGTTGATTAGAGCGTTTACTTAGACTATAATTAAGATATATCGGTTTCTAGAAGAGATTTTAAAATAATCTAACATGTTTTAATGGGGCTTTTACACATTAGGAACCCAATAGAATAACGTTTAGTATGATTTGCCAAATCCTTTACTTGTATAAATCAAAGATGGACGCCTTCAAACCTCTCAGGAGACTGATTTTATGTCATCGCAGATTCTGGCTACATTTAATTTTGTTGTGTTTTGAAAAAAAAGAGGTTGCATAAAATAGTGCATCTTATATTATAATTTTACATCATATATACATTCATATAAATTTTATATATACGCAATATTTAAGTAGATTTAGGAATGTCTAATTGTAATCGTCATCATCTGGATCAGAGGCTACATCACATTTAGTAATTTCGTTATGACAGTCTTCAGAATGACTGCCGCAAAATACAGTGCACGATAGTTTATTGCTCATACATCCACATCTTCCTGATTTGCAAGGTCTTTCACTTTAACAAAAGCAGCGAATCAGTTTCAGAATCTCTTGTGGAACAGGGGACACATCTTCATGTATCGGTTTAGATAACATAGTATTGAAATTGCCGTCACTAACGTATCCATGTTATGTTGGATCTAGCGAGGGAGGGTCTATATCCAAAGCGTGTTTCCACACAGCTGCCTGCAGATGTGCCCGCTTGACATTTTATAGAAATGCTTCTGTTGTGGGAGGTAGAGACTTCAGCTTTGGTATGGCCATGGGGCCTTTTCCAATATGTGTGGGTCATGACTTCT
>JAUZND010089539.1:0-36765 GCA_034780555.1 Coelogynopora nodosa
AGACCTGCAATCAACGCACAACATGAATTAGGCGAAGACCTACTATTCCTTTAACTCTTTCTATATGTGTTTTTATTATAATCTGCTTTCATGATGTGACGCAATAGAGCCTTAGTCCACTCCAATATTAACCCACTTTTAATTTAAAGTTTCTCAGTATACAACTGACGATGTGCATGGAAGCACGAAATATTCTGTGTAACGTTTTAACCTCATTTTATTTTTGACTTAATACAATAAAAATTGCAGCATACACCGGTCTTACACTATTTCTATATATATTTATTTTACCTGCAACACAACATACTATTTAACACGACCAGACCAGTATAATCGTGTTCTAATTCTCAAAATATTCCTTTTTGTGACATAATGTTAAAATAATCTAGTATGGTACTGTACTGTCCCAATGTTTTCTGATGATTTTATAATATGGTCTTTATTCTCTCAATTGTTCCTATGTAGAAGACGTTAACCAATCGAAATTACGATCAATTCATTCAGTTTCTCACAAATGAAACTGTATCCCGGGTTGAAAAATTGCTGCAGAGAAAATCTTTTAACCGGGTAAGAGGCACAGAAAATGAAATCAATATAATTAATTTTAATGAATAATTATGATCGTATTTATATATTGGTGCCATATATATACATATATTATCTATTTATATATTATGTAATTTAAAAAAGTAATAAATATTATTTAAAGTTTATTCGATAAAAAATTATATAATTCACATTAGTTAATATAAATGAACTATTTTAAATTGTACTAAATGTCTGCAGTGCTTTACAAATAATACGACTAGATTATCGTTGTTGTCGGCTCAATATATACTTATGTATTTGAAATTTTAAATCAAAATATCACATGTGTCATTTTTGTCAAAACACGTTTTTTCTATCATTATGTCCAGAATTATTGATATTTTACTCTGTATGAGTCTCGTGTCTGTCAGATGAAATAAGTTGTTATCGCTCATGATTCTATATTCCACATAAGAGTGTTCCATTGTTGTTAATACCTCACAATGTTTACCGTCAAGTCTAATATTTTCATATAAACGGATAGTGTTATGTCAAAATGATTTGACATTTAATTCCGTCTGACTAATAATAGTCTATTGGTTAAAGCTTCAAAATATTAAGTACAGTGTTAAAGAAACAATTAGGTTTTTTGTATTTTTCCTGAATAATAATTGAAGAAAATACACATATGAGATATCTTGTCGACAACAACATCTGCAAGTCCTTAGCCATTGATAAAACGTGTTTGTCAGTTAGTACAATATGCATTATTGTTTTACACAGGTAGGCTTTCAGGAGTGATTTAAGTATTCTTTTAGAGAAGGCTTTTATTTGTCTAATATTAACATGTATTATAGAGTTTGTAGATGAAGGGGCTAGATAGATAAATGGCACTGTCTCCATAATATTGAATAGAAAATTATGTATAACATCCATATAATAAATGATTGATTCAATTTCTTTACAAGATGAAAAAGTGTTTTAACAAATTGTAGCCATGACTATACCTTTGGCATAACAATTTTCTTTATCACTTGGACTTAATTAGGTAATAGTAAAGTTATGTTGATTTAAAAGATTACCATACACGAAAAGTTAATTTATATATAAAGACAAATTAATGTATCTCCAATTTCTTGATCCTGTTTCACAGGTTAAAATAATAAATATACAAAATAAAAATATAGCAATATTTAAAAAATTATTATTAAAAGTTGTCAATATTAGTACAGTAATATTTTTTGTCAATTTGTCATAAATATCATTATATGTTTTCATCTTGATTTGTTCCAAAATCAGAATCAATCAAAATACGGATGATAATTTTAATGATTTTATTTAGTTTATAATATTTAAAATAATAGAAGCTATTCGGTAATTTTTAATGCAGTGATACTTTTTTTTTAATTTTTAAAATATTAGAATATTAAATAAAGTTCAATGAATAATTATAATATTATATTTACATTTACATAAATTCAACTCTTTTTTTACAAAAATATTAATAATTCAATAGAAAAACTTAAATAGCAATATGTTACAATAAGTTACGAAGTGGAAGCCAATTGTGTAAATTTGAATCAATTGGAGAAATAATTGGCAAGTTAACCACATTTAGAATTGTGTCTGTGGGGGCTCAATGGTATTCAATTTAGATTTAAAATTCCCTTTCCAAATTTATTAAGTACTTAATTCTGCTTCTTGATAAAAATCGTGGTCGTTGTTACTAAAATGAATGGTCACTTTAAAATACCTTAATAATAATTTATTTTTCTATAATACTTACTTTGAAACTTTTTTCAGTTTTAACATATAATTACAACTCTACGATTTATAGGGTTTACTATTTTATTTAATGTTTTCTAACAAGAAATAATAACAAATTTCAACGATTTTATGAGCACTACTTTTTAGCCTATTATGTCTGATTATTATTAGACCTAAACTGTAAGACAAGATTTTCCTATGCTACTGATTCGGCTGTGAAATCGATTTTCTACAACTATATCAGACAGCTGTCTAGGTCGATTGTATGCTTTGTATAACTTGTATCAACTTTTAGGTGACTTGTGTTACAAAATGCCGAATTTGCTATTTTAACAGTTGAACCAGCGTATAATGTTATACACTGAGTGAAAAATTAAATTTTATATACCACAGAATTACCAGTCTTTAAAGTTGTCTATTGTTATCCGATAAATTGAGCTACCTTTCGCTCTTGAGAGGCATTTCCAATGAGTCAATGTGTTAATAATTTATGTAATTCGTATTATATATTACATCAACATACTTGATTATTCCCATAGCTACTAGGAAAGTTATCACAAATCAATATAGTGATTAATGATTTTATTATGAAATAACAACTGTCAGAATATGTGGTTTATGTTAAAATGAATATTCAATTTTATGTATTTTAAAGAAATAAAATACTAACAAATATTTAAAACTCAATAAAATTGATAAGAATAAAACGCGATAAATGACTATATATTTCAACCATAGATATATAATTGTTTATCTATATTAATGATCTTATTATAATACAACTATTATAGCTCTATGATTTCAACAGTATTAAAATAATATTATTTTCATCTATTTTCATTAACTCTAGAAACGCAGTGAAGTATTATATTTTTTATCGCGTGTTTGATATGAAAAATGGATATGGAAGTATTTCATATGAAACATTTCAATTTAGATAATTTATTTGATCTGAAAAATTATTGTAATTAGTTCAGATAAGATAAAAAACAAGATTTTCAGAATAAACCTTTATGCACAGCCAATTATGTTTAAAGTTTGTATACTATGCAAAGAAGAGGTAAACAGTTTATATACAACATTTTATGACAGTTGCTTGATGAGATAGGTAAACTGTGATCGGATCAGATTAAAAACATGTTTTTTCATAATAACACTTATTTGTTATCATCAAATTAAGGAACTGGTTTAAACTGTTACATATAAGATACTTGCCTCTCGCTTAGTAAGTACAGCTAGTTTTAAAGAATTGATTGTAATATAAGTATGTATATATAAGCCTATTCTGACAAAAATGTTTTTAAACTGATCGGATCTGAAATAAAAATTAGTCTAAAATGCTACGTAGACCACTTATTTATCATTTATTAAGTTTACCAAATTATATCAAAATTGGTGTAGTACAAAGACTTTATCTGGAAATCGTGTTTTCGATCTAGTCAAAATTTATAAATCAATAGTATGTCTAAAATTAACTTATTTCACAATATTTTACATCACGTGAACAACTATATAGAACAACCAATGAAAATGTCATAAAGATGGTTTACATTTTCTATGAACTTTTATCGCTTAACAAGTGTTGGATCAAATTGACCCTTTCGTGATAGTAATTCAGGTATTACGTGATAAATTACCAACTCTACCATATAACTCGATGTCAATACATTATATTGTTTTGATAGAAACTGTAAATTAAAATCCTCAATTGGAGACGAAACATGGCTCATATTTAGAGTTTAGTCCTTGGGGATACTTGTTGATTCAACTGATCTTCATTAATTTTGATTCAAACACATAATATATAGCTATACGTGCTAAATATATATATTGTGCAAATTATATAATAATTAAATTACTTTTTTTATTAATTCGAAAAAGTTATATAGCATCGAAAATGTGTAAGAGACCTTTTTTATAACATACTCGTATATCAATTATGAAACAAGTAATTCCGGGCCATAATTAGTAGTCTTAACATATTTATAAGCATCTTGATATTTTAGACAAAAATTATAAGGGAAGGTTCAATATTAGTTTAAGAAAACTATATATCTCAATTCGAGAGTCCTTAATATTGTCATTGCATTATAATATATATTATATATATATATAAAAAAACTTTATAAATTATATTAAAAATGTTTTAATGTTTTTATAAATTTCATGTTAAAAAGTAAATGCTACGCGTGATATTGTGTATTTTCGACTTTGATCAATACCATTCATTACACGTGTTCCATATACCACACTAATCTAAACAAATTGCTTGTGGGATCATCCTGTTCTCTTAGTAATTTATGGTTCATAGCATGTTCTTACATAACGTGAGATGGTTGTACTTCGTAGACGAGTTGTCGAGCTACATATAATTTGATGACGTCGGATTGTGGTAGACATGATAATTTATCTCATAATATGCAGCTAATGTCAGTTAATAAATTCAGACAGTTGGTAGTTGCACCATGAAAATAATTAAACATTCAAAGCTAGGATACAAAATACCCCCTTGCAATCAAGACGTCTATGCAAAGTGTAACTATATTGTTTTATTAAATATAATATGAAGTCATATTTCGTTGCTTTTATGCATTTCTAACGTATGACATTTTAGCTATTTTTCTGTGAAGCAATGTTTTTGTCTATTTTGACAAAATTACTACTTCAAAATATTTTTTGTATTATTAATTGATTATAATTCAGAAATAAATTTTCGCCTTACAGAAAAGAATATATAAAATTAGATTCATTAGTTATACAAAACAGCGACGATTTACATATCGCTTTTTTCAATTTATTAGAAATATTGTTTTATAAATAGTAAATTGTTTACCATAGTGTTTTCAATTATTAATTAAAAATATAAACATAATGTAGCTAATTGACGACATTAAAAACTTTAATTACCAGAGATTAAATCACTTTTAGTGTCATTTTTAGTGCAATTCTTCCATTTTTTATCAATAGTTGCCTATTACATATGCATAACTATACGCATTTAACACACATTATACACTACACAAAACGATTTCTAAAAAATATATTTGAAAGTGATATTTTTACAAAATAAAAATTATAGTTGACAATTTTTTATATTAATGTTTTTTCATATATTTTAAACAAATAAAATATACATTTATTTAATTGTTATTATTACTAACATTGAACAAAATATAGATTCCAAAGGTGCAACTATCGCGTATTAATTACCACAATCAAAGTTATTATAGTAAGCACTGTCAATGCCCCCCTCCCCGCTTTCTATGCATATCGCACGTATCGTCTGTATTTCTTCCATCACTCGATGCGAACACAATACACGAATACCTAAACTGCTAAAATGTATACTAAAAAGATTATATTTCAGTTGTATGATGCGACAAGTAGAATGTTTCCCACTAATAGCGCTGTTTATACATTCACAATTTTGATAATGAAACGTGGGAAATCAAACCATCAAAAAATTCTTCTTTATTTATCTCAATTGAAACTAATAATAGCTAACTAGCGATACAACGGTTGACTAAAATCACAGATCTATCGTTTATAATTAATTATATGCTAACAATTGTTTTGAAATCAAAGCTTAGCTCTTGTGAACTGGCTGGTTATAGTGCTGACAGTTAAAAATAATAGTCACTCGAATATTTTTCGCGGAATTTATTAACAGACCACTAGCTGAAATTAAATTGATTTAACTAAGTTTCCCGTCATAGTTTGAAAGTAAATTCAAAATATTGGTTCGCCTCCGTTAAATTAAGAAAATCCAAGTTCATCCAGTCATTCAACAGGCTCGTTAATAACTGTTATAATGAGAGCCCCTCCTCCCTCCACTCATGATGAAGCGCTAAGATATGGCGATTTTGACGGACCCTCCCTCCCCCCCCCCGCTAGATCGGAGGTGTCCAGCTAGACCGGGACATCCGAGCTCTCACCGCCTACCTCACATCTTCCACCACCTGGAGTGTGCGCGACAAGTTTGCCCGACTCACTCAGATCTCCATACTTCTCTATGTGGACAAGGTGACCGTTTCTATTTTTTCTCTCTCTTTAAGAGGAGGATTTTTTTCATTGTCTAACGTTTTCGATGGGCCAGTGGAAATGTATTAGGTTTAATTTTTGTTATACCAAATGTGTATTATTTGTATTTTAATACTGCTGCGATAATGCATTAATATGGGTATTGTGTATGGGAAGATGAACCACTTTGCAAGAACACGATTACTGATCTATCGAGAACTTTACTGTACAAACGCAACGGTATGCTGGAGCAAAGGGACCACTGCTAACAGGAATGCCAAGTCGGGTCCAACTTCATATAATCGTTTAGTGTCAGTAGGCCCAATCTAATCGGAGTATTTTCGTCTCTTTCTCGAAAAAGGGGCTTTTCTGACTTCTATTTTGTAACTGATTTTAAACTACAGGTAAACAAATCAGCTTTTGTCAATTAGACACAATAATTGTATCAACAAAACACACTCAAGTAGCTAAGAAACGTTAATAGATTAGCTGTTTTTAATGAGTAATTTTAATTTGAACATACATTCGTAATACTGTTACGCATATCCATGAAAGCACCACTGCATGTAATATATATCTAGTGGTTTTTACTTGTCCTATAAGTTTATTGCAGGTGTTTTTACAAGCCCATTGACATTTTTTAGTAATTTCAAGAAATAGTGATGGAATTATAATTATATAAATAGTTCAAAAAAGATATGGTGTTAAGTATAATGCGCTCATGTATTAATAAAAAGTATCAAATACATTTGAATTAATACGGCATATGTAATTTTTGCCAATTTCATTAGGATTTATTTTAATTTAAAAATGGATTCTTTAATCTATTTTGAGACACTCATAATACGATATTATTGTAGCGGGTAATATTACATCTTTCGAAATTGTTTGCCATGATAACGTCAACAATTTTATATCAAGGAGGAATAGGCCGTATGTTATTAGGTTGCTGATATAGGCAGTTCCCTAGCTATGCGAATTTACCCACCGTTCATTCATTCCTACTGACGCAACGTGGCATACATCTTCCAGTGAAGAAGTAAAGAGAAGTTGTTTAGGATACTTTATTTTATAGCATTATATTTTCATTAGGTCGTAACGAAAAATAAAATGCTTGTCAGCAACTGTCCAGGTTAATTTGCATGCCTTTTGACAGTCAGAACTATTCACAACTTACCATTGATTAATAATATTATCAGACTATGTAGGAATTCTAGGTTTGTATGTCTACAATATAATTAGCTGAAATGTACTATGCTGTTACTTACTATTGCTACTTGTTACTATTGCTTTTGATGCTTACTACTATTATAAATACTAACTACTATAACCTGTTATTAGCATACTGATATTGATTTTTAACCAACTTCTCTGCGCAGAGAATGGGTGTCTGTGTTTACGTCCCAGGCGTTCTCTGTTTGAGTTGTACATACTAACGAAGAGGTCAGTAGGCTATGCTTTGTTGGAGTTCATTTGACACCGATTGTAGTTTCATGATTAACAGTCATCTTCCATTACAGTATTGTACCGGCTATAATAACTGTCAATAGTTGACAGGTTTCAACCAAAATTCGGGTGAATCGTGTACCAGATGAAATACTGTTCATATTTACAGGAATTAAGTTGGGTGTCATAAGTTACCAAGGTGTCGTGATAACACCACCTGACCTGTATACTAGCAAACTTTTTCTTGAATTGAAAAAAGCGTAATACATATTATATTATAATGTTATTTATTATAGAATATCAAGTCATGCCTGTTTTTAATATAACACTCTAGAAAATTACACCAAAACCAACACTTTATTAGATCAGTGAAAATGTTCCATATATTTCAATCAGAGTCGATCATAACTGTCGTATCCAATTGACTGGAAACTTGGGTCTTCTACTTTTGTAGACTAAACGTTTAAATTTAATGTTTATTTAGTAAAGCTAAACCATTGTAAATGAAAAGTCATGCTAAATGGGTGTTTATTTGAAAATAATATCAAACCTGTCTTTAACTATATTTAACAGCTTGGGGTAGCTTTCTATTTCCCGTTCTGTTAATTCTGTTAAGTAAACATATGGGTCACTCTATTCTATTATAAAAGTATGACATTGCATAATTAATCGGTACTATACACGAACTGTTGCCTTATTGATTCATATATTTGTTTTGGGGTTCCTTTTGGTACTAGTGGTTTTTTTCAATATTTCTAAAATTGTTTTCGATTGCACATAATATTGTGAGAATTATTATCAGCGCCATGTGTGACTACGTGTACAAACTCACAATGATCAGTAACTCTGCTAATTTTTGAAAATACGATGTTTGTATGTGTTCATAAAGTTAATTTTTTTCTTTTCATAATTAAAAAAGTTATTATTTTTCGTCTCACGTCTGCTGAATGTTTTCATACGTATATTTGATAAAACTAATTTATAAATAATAAGTAGGGTTACTCTATTTTTCGTTTTTTTACACAAACTTGTTTATAATTTAGTTGAAATTTTGAAAATAATTGTGTCGATTAGCTATATATATATAATTACTTTTTTCACAGAACATTTTGATATAACTCTTTATTGCATTACTACACAGGTAAACACTTTTGGAATTGGAATTTAAGCTTATATCTGTTTTTATGTTAAATTTTTGTGTGCATCTTTTTGGCGACGCAGTTTATTATTATTCATTTTATATAAATTTTTAGAAAAGTCAATGCATACAAAACTCGCGGTACAGCTTGATTATGTTGTTGAAGTTTTCACAATAGAATCACGAAATGGGTCAAATTGGTTCACCAGTTTTTGGGTCGGATAAACTTCCAAAAGCTCATGATGCTGATAGAGTTAATAAGCACCCATTATAAGATTTTCTCGGAAATTCGCCAAACGTTAGAAGTGACATTGTTTTAACTAAAGGAGTAAATTGTTGACCAATAATATAATATCGGTGTTCACATAATGAGATATATACTATATTATTTGAAGTAATGATTCAGAGTAAGCAAAAACTCTTTGTTAGTTTACAATCATAAAATATATATTTTATTATTGAAAGAATGATCTGAGTAAGGATATTAACCGTATTTTCATTGTTTTTAATTTATTGTTAGCAGCATAAATTCAGCATTAAATAAATATTATGATTAGTTGATTTTTAAATATTTAAAATGCAATGTTTGTGATCTTATAGGTGGCAAATGTAACCGATTATTGGAACTTGAATTGGAGGCTAACTCAAAATGAAGTACGACAAATGCTTACACTAAGGTATGTTTCATTTTTTAAGTGTCCCATTTCAACTACTTTCAAGCTTATATATGCAGACTGAACCTTTTTTCGTAGAGCATCTTTCGGCATAATTGAATAAATATTGGCTGCCATCTTGACGATAAAATCTCCGGTTTCAAACAATTTTTCTAAATATTAAATATCCTCTCTCTCTCTCTCTCTCTGAGGTTTGACTTCTTCCAAATATGTTAGAACATTACATTTTAAATAATCATTTTTTGTTTACGTGTTTGATTGATTTTATTAATCAAATTTCCTCTTTTTCTTTTACATTACCCTTAAGATTATTTAATTGCTTCCGAAGAGTGTCTTGGCCAGTAACTGGCAACGAACAAATTTTTGAGCACAGTAGTTTTTATATAATGTATGCAGCATAATAATATGCTCAACTTTGGTTAACTTAATTTTTTATATAAACGTACTATATCTTCATGGAATGTGTAATCCAGGTTGTATAATAATTTTATTCTTGGAGTAATAAAAAATAAATATTAATTATCAAATACCATCAAACAGTAGTTATAAAGGACTATATTTTGGGGAATATTATGATTATAATTATCCCGTGTGGATCCAGTATCGAGATATTCAGAGGTTCAGATTTCAACTGCCATGCATTCCTAAAGTTACTGAAAGTTTTTCTTATTAAATTATTAAAATGCACATAATATCTGTTGAACACGGAAGGGATTTTAATTGCATATTAATTGATTTTAATTGAATATATTTTCGTTTCACAAGTTCAATTCTTTCAAATACGTTCGCCTGGAGTACTTCGAGTGAATTGTCAGGTTGTTCTGAAAGTTTTGTAGAATATATTTTCAATCAATTATAAATACAATCTATGTAACCCGCAAAAAGCATATAATTGTTCCAATTTTTAGGTTTCTACTATATCTGGAAGTAGAAAGGTAGTTTCCATAAAAATATCTGAAATTATAGATTTCGATTCGATATAAAGACAATGTCTAATTTTTTGGAAATAGTCCAGAAAGATTGCCCATTCATATTTTGTCTTCTGAACCAGTGCAATATTGCACGAATTATTTGATTTTTAGTTTACGTTATCGAAAACAACCCTCCCTCGTGGCACGTACACATTATTGATGGAAAAAGCGATACCCATAGCGGGTTAAATAGAAAATGTAACTATTATGAATAAGCATTGTATCGTTATAACTGAATATTATTTTCTACTATTCAAATAAGTTATGTATTTATTTTTTGAAATATCATTTAATATTTTAATTTTCGTGTCGGTCTTCCTTTGCCTGAAAACCAGTGTTATAGGATACTATTTATATGACATCAATTTCATTTTTAATTCTATTTTAGAACGGAATTTCGTACAGAAGATATTCGGAAGATTAAAATCTAGGAATTAATACTATTTTATTGTGTACAAACGCGGTATTTGTATTTGTTTAAAAACTATTAGGCCTATTGTTTTATTGTGGTTTATTTATATATTCTTTATTTGTAATAGACTCACTACTATAAATAATATCATACGAAAATAAATATTTGACTCTTTTTCCCTATTATTATAATTATATAATGTATTCCATAACAAAAACTCCTTAATAATTCACTCAAATTCTTAAAAAGCTCTACACATAAAATCAGTAATTGCAAAATATATAGCCTACGAAGAATAGGTAACATATTATAAAAGTGACAAAGTATCTATTGAAAAAGCAGAAAATTGGAAATTGACTATACCATGTAATTCATATAAGCTTATTTTAAAAGTTACTGGTGTTTTTGTATGGAGCCAAAATTAGTGATCTCTTATGTGAATTTTTTTGTTGCTAAAATTGTTATTCTTATATTATTCGATCAACACATTCCGACCTGACTGTTAGTCGGTTTTGTTCATTCTATTTATACTTTTTGGAAGAGATTCTGGTTCTACTGAAATAAAATATTGTTGCCGTTTATTTTGTGAAATTTTAAATTTAGATTATATTGTTTGGCCTTTTTTTAGTTGCTTACAGTGTTGCTTAAATAGTGCCTTTTAGGAATTTATTTTCACTGTCTATTTCTTAAAGAACATTTTATAGTATAACATATCCTGTAAATTTATTATAAATTGTACATTTTAATAACCTCCCGTGCTGTAACCTTTTGAATAAATAATAACAATGAAAAATTATGTTGATAAGTATTTCGAATGGGTATACATGGTATGAAATACAGTCTACCCCTCCTAAACCGGACGTGCCTAATCCAGACGATTGTTCAAATTTGGTGATTGTTTAAACCGGACGCGCCTAAACTGTACGCGGGACACTTCCCATAGTCCCTTACACAGTATTATAATTAATTCATCTATATTCAGTCCAGAGGACTTTGTAAACTGTATCAAGGGGTGACTGTAGAAGAGAAGTGGTGAAATCAGGCTTGGTTTTCCGCGGTGATGCTTTGACTTATGATTAAGTATTGAAAAGGAAAAAGTAGACTTCCATTACTGACTTTTTTCAAAGATGCTACCTAAATAGAACACGTTGTGTACATATTGTATTTTGTCTACAGGAAAAATAAACTTGGATCACCATAGCCTTGATTTCTTCACTTTCTATAAACCGGACGATGTGTTCAGATTTAGGGGTGTCCGGTTTAGGCGGAGTAGACTGTATATGGATATAATTTTTAAAAAGTGACGTGATCAGATTCCATTCTTCTATCAACTATTGAATTATCGCTGATAAGATATTCCTTTAGTTATGCATTCAATAGCCTTCAGAATGTGGTCCTGTCGCAGCTGCAGCGCGGGACGTTCCAGGCCCTCCTGATCATCTTCAGGTCCAGGTTTCTCACCTGCCGATCAATTCTTTATATTTGGTAAACTCAAACCCAATTTAAAATACACATAACCATCATTATTCTCTCTTATTACATATTTATTCTAAAGATTGACAGGAAATAAGAAGCTTAGAATTTGATATACATCTACAGGTTATATTATCTATAGTGTTGTTGAAACTGTACAAGAAAATTCCTTTTTTATGCAACACCCTGTAATATACATATCGTAACATATATTGTACATGCTGCAACACCCTATAACATAATAGCTAGGAGTACTTTTTTCATTATAAGTTTAATATGATACTGTTTTTTTAAACTAACAAAATATTCAAGTGTAATAATCTCCACATTATACGTATTGTATGTTTCAATTCTAGTAGTTTGGAAAATGTCATTCTGGGATGGTTACAAGTTATATCCTCTACTACACTTCTAATATATGGAGAAAGTTGGACTTAGAACGGAATCCTCCTAATTAGTAATTATAACATATTATGTTTGATTACTTTTTTTATATTTCACTTTACTTTACTATCTTACTGCGTGTTCATTATCTATGCAATTTTTTTATGTTATTTTTAAGTGACTTAAACAGCCACTTTGTATGGAACTTAATTTTCTAATTTTGTTGAGATAGTTTTTGAAATTGTAAATATGTTTTGAACTTCTTACTCATGTTTAACATGTTTATAGAATTGTCAAGCTGGTATCAAGTTCATTACCAATGTATGTTTTGTTATTTACTTTAATAATGGCTGTAATTATAATAATATTTAAGAAATTATATATTTTAATCTTTTTATATTATGTCTTACAAACAATTAGGTGAGTTATGTAACGCAATCATAATTAAAACATTGCGGTGTAACTTCTTCTATCAATGGAAATTATTTGCTATACAAATTCAAAGATACATTGGCGGATCAAAATTTAAACATAGCAGAATATTTCTTTGGATTGATGGCTTTAAATAATAATTAACTTAATTGGTATGAGCTCATCTATATTATTTCATCAGATAAATATGCAACAAAATTAAGTTAATGTCTTATAAACTTTCTGCAGTTTAATGTCTTTATGAACCTGTTGTGGGTTGTAAAAGGTAAAACTTTTAACCACCAGTGTTGAGAATGTTAGCTAATTGGGTTTATTTAAAATGAAGAAAACCAGTAATTATTTTACGCTGTAAATATATAGGTAAATAGTTACCTTGATTAGATTACCATTATTATGTATTTTAGTACAATATTACTTATGACAGTGACGTTGCTGTACCTATTGGATATAAGATGTTCATAAGATCGTAATTAGAAAATTATTCAAAATCATAAGTGACTATAAAAAAATATTTTAATTAAAAAAACCAAGCAGTTTTTTCTAATTGTTTTTTATGTTATACTAGCCCTTCTTCCGTGGACTTATTTTGTAGAGTTTGATACGTGGAGATGGGGGGAGCAGGGTATTTTACCCCCCACCCCCTGGAAAAATAAGCTTCCTATCATCAAAAGAATAATAAATTAGTTTTATTTACTGATTATATCTTATACTTCAGTTTGGGAAAATAATCATAAGTGCTATAACTTTTTTATTGCAACAAAAATTATTCATTTTATTAAAGTTAAATGTATATATGTTTTACGATAAACTTATTGTTTCTATTAATGTTGCAATTAAGTTTTATCTCCTAGTTATAATAACATTAGCAAGTAAAAAAGTGCTGGCGGGGGGGGTATAAAATAGTTCAAACATTATTTTCTCTGGTATGTTAAAACTTTCCAAATTATTATTTTAGTTAGATAAAATAAAGCATTTTAGCCACAGATTAAAAAAATCAAGGTCTTACAGTATACATCATTCAATCAAATATTTCCTTTGAAGAAAAGAGTGGTATTATAGCGCTCCCCCTCAACGGACGAAGGTTTAACACAACGTCCAAAAAATTATATGCCTCGATTATATGATTGAATAATTAATTAAAATCCATTTCGGAAGAATTATAGTCATGCATGGAAAGCATTCTGCCACTTAAAAATTATGATTAAGTTCATATTGTCCAAAATAGCATTGATTGCTAATTGTCCACTACAAAATGACCATATGAACAGTAGATTTTTATATCTCAGTGGTGGGGCAGCTGCCCCCCAATAAGTAATATTCATGTCGAACACGCACAATTATGTCGGAATTATGCAGCTATGATATAACAATTGGAATATTGACGGCAAAAAACTAAATTAAAGAAGTAACTTAACCAACTGAACTAACTTTGCAATTTACTACATTTATTATAAAATATATATTGTGGTATCCTAATTGATTCATTCTTTTTGTTGCGTTTCATTTCAAATTTTACAACTATCAACGTATAAAATATTGTTGAAATATTACGTATCTAGATAACCGCACTAAATTTTAATACCACTAGAAAAAATTTAGTCCGATATTATAAATAAATACTTTAAACAGGTCACTGTTCAATATTAGACATTGTAAGTTTACTAAATTACTCGGTATCTAAAATGAATCAATAAATTCTTAACATGAGCTTAATTTTACAAATAAGTAATGTTCACTAATAATAAAGAATTATGGAATAATTCTATACACCATGAAAAGAAGTCCAATATCAAGTTCAATATAAATTATATACACAATTATTTTTTTTTATTAATTATATATATATACAAACAAAGCAAAACAACTACATTTAATATCAACAAAGCCATTTTGACACAATTAAATATGTAAACTGTACAATTATACGAAGAGAGAAAGAACAGACGGGAATCATCACAGAATTACGTCCTAAAAGGACTCAAAACGACCTTTATATTGAAAATAATTACATCCATTATATTGTCTTCTATAGTAATACAGATTATGCCGCCGGCGTTACAATATATATTTTAAAATACATGAATAATGTAATAACACACGAAAATTATCGACACTTTTATTCAACTACACTTAATTAGTAACGCACGCATTTAATGAAAGACGTCCAAAATATATAATCAAAACAATAACAGCGAGATCCTAGACAATTTATAAAGCACAACATGATTATTACTCACACAATAAGTGGCTTCTTATTTAACCCTTGAAATTTTTTTTTAGACAAGTATATAGAAAATTATAATTACCTGTGAATTTTACTTTTCGAACATTCTGAAAAAATATCGAAATTAACCTAGCATATCTTGTTTAGTATTCAAGATATATTATGTATAGTTAGTTTCGAAATTGGATGTACAATACTTTTAATTTATATATATGTATGACCAAATATGCTGGCATAATTATAAACAGTTGATAGCGGAATATTCCTAATGTTAACTCTAGAAGCACCAAAACTGACCCATCGATGTTAGATCGATTACTACCTAAAGTCTAATTATACACCGTAAAAAAATTACCGTAAATTTTTTTTTTTTAATTTCAGTACCTATCAAATAATACATGTAAATAATTAATCAAATACATATCTTTTCATAGAATTGATTCGATTACTTAAAATAGCCTTTTCTAAAAAAAGAAGATTTTGTATGTACCAAAAATGAAACTAAGCTTTCAGGGTAATATTTTCTTCAATCACTTACATCCGAATATACTTTTTAATAATTTGTTTTCCGTTCACTTTTTGTCCGACCGCTTTTAAATTAAAAAAATATATAATTAGCACGTTTTTGTCGCTAAATATAGTTAACTAAGCGTCTTTTTAGAAAAACAAATGACATAATTAAAATCGCCTAAAAATACACGATAATGTACTAAATTGAAATGGTAGCGGGTCAATTTATTCGACCCACCCCCACGACTAAATACGTATACTAAAGATCTTGGTGCTGCTAGGATTAACATTTAGATTTTTGACTATTTACTGATTGAATTATGAAAATTTATAACAAATTGTAGAAGTGTTATTTTTGTTGCACGCAATCATTAAAAATATTATAGCTTCTACTAAACAACTACCGTTAGTAAAGAAAACATTTGTGTGGTTTTATAGTACAAACCCATAAGTGTTAAATCAGGCTATATTTTCAGCCATTTTTTAATTATGGAAGCCAAATATACACGGAAATACCTTTTTAGTTGAGGCACTCAATATTAAATTGCACGCTCAATTCTAATATTTCTCTCAACTCAACTGAAGATTTTCTTCTTCGTATTATGCCAATAATCTACCGCAACATACAGCTTGTATGTGGATTTGACCGAAGGTTTTGAAAGATCGAAAATTACAATATATTATATATTATTACACTATAAATTACACTAACCAATATAGAATAGAACTCTATATCGCGCGTGAACATTTACAAGGACGTTTGTAGGTGGAGAAAGTGGAGAGGGGGGGGAGTTCACCTAGATTTTCGCGTGATTGATAGTAAAGTAGGGAAGGTAAAATCAAGAGGACTATTTGGTGGTTCGGTGTTCAATTTATTGCACACAGTTACCATCGTCAAGAGTGTCGGATTGTCTGAAATAAGCAAAAAGAATAACGTTTTTATTTAATGTGGAAAATAACTTGTTGTTATAAAATTATATTGACAACAATATTAATTTAAAAAAAAATGTAATCGTTTAAAATATAGAATACTAGAAGTTTCGTCCGTATCAATTTTAATGCGTCGATCACAAACGTAAAATGCAGTAAAAACCCAAATAAACAAGTACTCAACTAATATTAAATAAAGCCACAATAATCATTGATTAATACCGATTTTGAGAATAAACCAACAATTATTGTATGTACCGCTATTTCGCTGTGTATTGAAGGGTTCTAAACACCACAATGAGGTTTGACTAGTCCCCGATAAAGTGGAAACTTTAAATTTGTCACAAAAGTAAAATGTAGTGTATTTCAACCATTTTATTCGTATTTCAAACATAACTTTTACAAGACCTTCAGCACGACTTAACGGCTCTATAATGAAATAATTCAGGAGAACGTCCAACACTTCTAACTATTGGATATTAAACTGAAACTATCCTTACAGCATATATAAAGCGATTATATTTTAAAATATAATTATGGTATTCAAATATTTTGCAAATTAAAAAAAAAATTCTCTAACTAAAAAACACAACAAACAATTGAAGATTCATTTATCAAAAAGTATAATGATTTCAACAAATACAATCCACAAACAAATAAATATCCTAAAAGCAATAACTATAAATAAAGAGTATCTTTAATAATCATGCACAATCCGAAAAAGTCCGACAAGACGTATAAAATATATACTTATTAAATGCACATGCAAGTTCCACAAGAAAAAAATAATGAAAGCTGCAAGTATATAGATTGGAATAATGCCTTTAAAACTGTCAAAAATAATCTATCTAAAAATGTTACTGCAACTATAACAAATAAATAAACTTCTGCCTAAATTGTCTAAATAAATAGTGCCAATATGTATGGCCTTGTAAACTTATCATTTTTATTTCTATGTTTACAAACATTATTATTTTAAATTGTCGTACCATATGTGTACTAATAAATCATATGTTTGTAAATATTTTTAATTGATATGAAAGTTCTATCTATACATTTCTATAAACATTATCTCTTCCAAATACTTATTCATACTCTTCTCCACATTCATAGTGTATTGTACTAAAGCTTTTGATTTTTGCAACAATAATTCAAATATATTTTATTGTCGCGCATGTAATCTTTTTGTTTTATTTAACATCCCTATAATAACTTTCAACTGCATTATTATTAATGAGGGTGGGATTTTGTTTTAAAAAACTTTGAAATTGATTCACAGAGAAATTTAAAACTAATGTAGGCACGCATACGATATATTTAATAAATCGAAGATTTACACAATGCCTGATTGTATAGCATGTTTAACAGTAGAACAGTCAAGCAAGGTAAATAGTAACTTAAGACAGACCTCACAAGTCCTCAATGCAGTAATAGACGTAACTTTTCCACAAAAAATATAGATTTTTAAGTTTAGTTTTATATTCGGTTGTCATTGGGTTCCCACAAAATATATTTCGTATAAGTTATCTTATTAACAGATGTGAAGTTGATACAGTTATATTTTTAATGGCGTTTGTTATTTAGGGGAAATGTGCATTTTAATATTGATAACGACATATCTAATGTTCACATTTTCCATTTTTACCTATTTAAATTGATTTTAATTTTGAATAGTTTTGAAATTGTCAATAAATTCCATCAGGAATATTGTCCACAGTGAACTGTAGGTATTATTTACTTCCGTGCCCATTCTGTGGCAGTTCAACGACAATTTTGTATCCAGAAAGATATTCAGGCGTCTTTGGTGACTTTCATGAAATACTTCAGTAGAAGGTTCATACAAGTGACAATATGGTTGCGTATTTAAAATCTTGTTCAGAAAATAATGTTTTAATCTTATCTAAAATTATTCCTGACCAAATTTTGGATAAATGATATGTCATGCCATGTGGACATAACTAATTTTGCAACAACAAAGATGTGGCTCCCCCATGCACAATTCTTCCATGAAGGTGGTTAACTAAAACATTACATAAAATCCTACATTGCACGCGTTTTAATTCCATGTTAATAGAACAGCAATGTAAAGATCATGCAACTAAATAAAATATTCGCAAAGAATCGCAACATAAAAAGGTTAGTTACAGATATACAATACGACCAACAATAATTATTCTACAAAGTACAACAATAAAGTTAAACAAACAATTATAAACATAGTATAGGCCAGTGGAGCAAACAATATATGAATGTATAAACGAATGAATCAGAGAGACTACGATGAGATATGATTAAAATATATAAAAGAATGAAATATTATCTGACGTAGTTATTTGTTTTTATTCTGCTTCTATTATAGACATCTTAGACTGTTTTTTTGTGGTTTTGTTTTAAATATAAAATTACCCTATATAGGTCAAAATAAACATATGGAATAGTTGCAATGTTGCATTAAGTGATATTATTGAGTTAAAATAATTATATATAAATTATAATAACACTATAATGTATTAGTATCAATGTTTCAACGTATTAACCAGATTTATGGAAGGAGATCTTTCTTTCTTTCAGGAATATTCAAATTAATGTTGCTACATGCTTGGTTTGTATTTTCTCTTGGTGTACTGCTTACGTATTTGGCAGGAGTGTGAGCCGCTGATAAGACCTAATAAGGTCGAAACAGCGCTGTCCGGTTCTCTTCATATACTCTTAGTAATCTTAGCTAGACTAAGTAGTAAAGAAACCAACAGCTATTCTTCTTTTATTATACTTAACTAGAGTGCTATACCACAATGTTTCAATGAATTGGTTAATCTATTGGGGAGTACGGCTGCAACAATCGCTGCTTTATAGTTTTTATACATACAAATTAGAAAAAGATAACTAAAACTGTGAAATCACTTTACAAAATAGCGATTAAATATGGTTACGAGTTATTTGAATATAATTAGATAGAGACTAAAATTGACCTAAATGGTAAATCCCGTCGTTAATATAACTCTGTAGTTTATATAAACGAAAATGCAACCAGCTAAGTTATCGTAACTCATTTACGATATATTAACCAAGAATCTGTACTAAATCAAGCATATCTAACTGATTTCATATTTTCGGTTATGATAGCTAGTAGTAGGATATCATAAACAACAGAGCTCTATAGTCAAGTTTGTTATAACCTAACCGGCCCCATCATATTTGGTTATTATAAACAACTTGAGTTAACCTTCTACAATAAATTATATAATAAATTGTATTAAATAAAAACAAACCTCAAAACATTGCAATATTAGAGTATAGGCCCTATTTATTAAATATACAAAACATCGCCACATAGCATTATGTAGTACGGCTACTAAGGTGTTATACAACAAGTAATTTGAAAATACTTATTATTAAATATTGATATTGAACAAATACGAACCATTCATTATTTATTAAAATATTATGAAACGTATTAATTCTAGTGCAGTTTTATGCTATTTTAATAAGTAAATATGCTCTTCACTAACTAAAAAGCAAAAAATATTATTAATATTACTAACATAATCTAAAATAAAATGTCAAAAAAAACAAACACTAACGAAACCATCAAAATTGAAGTCAAAGCATAGCTATCTATTAAAATAACAATAAGACACTATAGGACAACCAAGGTGTATTTTAGTCTTCAGGCGACCAATATAATTTTTAAAACCACCCTGAGTAATAATTAACAATTTTAATCATGTCTAAAATAATTGTAGTTATATCTGGCTGCCTCATTTATACTTCTTGCTGTACGACATTTTCGTGCTTTTTTTCAATATAGCATTTTACGTATTAAAATTACAGCTGTACAGCAAGTCTTGTACAATATTTGCGTTTACTGTATACAGCAAACATTTAGAAATGCTGGATGAAATTTTCTACATAGATTTTGTCGTATAGGTGTTCATAGCATATTTCAAATTCACACTTTGTAAAATGTACGTAGTGGACGTAGCAGTTGTTTATTTTCTATATAAAAGAAAAATAAGTAATGTTCGGAAAAAGTATTTACGGCGGCTGAATATAACATAAATTTGGTAAGATAATCATCACGTTTGATACATGATACGAGAATCATGGACGATGAAAGTCATTTTAACTATTTCCAAATATTAAAAGAAAAATTCGACTATGTACAACAGAGCATTGAACCATTAATTATGCACAAATCAATTCTTCATCGTTTTCCCATTGATAATCGTACACGGCTGGTCGTTAAATTAATAAAATTAGCCAGCGGAGACTTAAAACAAAGTTTCACATACAGCTTTCAGGTGGGAAAAGCAACAATAAACAAAAAATAATAAAAGGAACATTGCTGACTATTGTCTTGTGTTTCTAGAGGATTTCTTGAAGGCTCCAACATCGGAAGAGACATTTTGAGACATTCTGAAACTTCCCATGTTTTTAGGAGTGGTAGATAGAAAATACATTGTAATATCGGCACTGGCAGTAATTTTTACAATTACAAAAATATATTTTCTAGTGTTGTTAGCAATTTTTGATTCAAGATATGTGTAGCGGTTTTGTAGATATTGAAAGATGCTGTAGAGGCAACGATGCAGCTATATGGGCGGATTGGAATGTAGTGAAGGCAATAGAAAATACTAGATCTAAGTCCACCTCGTCTTAATTTTCTTCCTTATACAAGTACTTCCGGAAAAAATACGGAGAGCTCACTGAAATATAGACCGGAGCACTGGACACATATATATAGGCAAATATGGAGAGCTCATACGCTGGTGTTGTGATTCTAATACGCATTACTTTCTCAACGGAAATCCGATAACAAAACGACACACAAACAATGACGCCTAATAAGGGCAAACAATTTATTTTTGAATTTTGCTGGACCATTCCTAAGACAAAGGCCGCAATGTGACTAGTGATCGATTATTCAGCCTTCAAGAAATCGTCGAGACTATTCTTCAACGTCGAACGACATATATCAGCAATGTAATAAGCGACATATTCCATCCGTTCTTCACGAGACGAAGATGCGAAACCAATCAACTTTCGTCCATGGTATAACTTGTGGGGAAATGACGCAACAGTCTTACCATGTGAAGGCAAAGAATAAAGTATACATTATATCAACCTTACAAGATGAGGCAACTATTCAAAATGATTATTGATGTGAAACAAGAGAATAGTATACAATTGAACTACAACAGATCTAAAGGCGGCGTTGATACATGTAACGAAGTATGTAAAACTTACACCATTTGAGTTTGTACACGACGTTGTCCATCTTCACAATATGCTGGCCGTCAGTGGCAAAACTACACTAAAAAAACATTTAACGCCCATCATCCAGGTTGAACCAACGTTTGAGTTGCCAAATGGCACAGAACATTTATTTTGAAATTTGCAAGTGAATTGGCGGCTTATTTTATGGCATCGAAATTCAAGGAGGATTCAATTATTGGCTTACCTTCTGCAACAGTTGGTCTTCTTAAAAAGTTCAACATAGCAGGTCAACCCCAATCGCTTGTTGTACAAACTTATCCGATAGCAATGTGTTCAATATGCCATACTGCTGGCAAAGTAATATAGAACGCTAACAAAACCAAAATTCGATATGGAATATACTGCGCAGTACACCGGTCTGTCCCAGCCCACCGGACACACATGCAGCCAGTGCTTATAGAACAGTCCAATATATTTTTGGACATATTTGACTATATTGTGGAACAGAAACATATGTAAGTTATGTATTTAAAAGATATTGTCTCATAAAATAATTAAATATTCATGAACAATACAGTTTTTTCCCACTTTGGGAGGTGGTTTTTGGTTTTTTAAACTACATTGGTCTGTTCAGCTAACTGCATCATTTTCTAGATAGGCAAGAGGCTCTAGGCATGTATCAATAATTAGATTTTTTTTAGAAAACGTGTCTTTTAAAACTACCTTAGTCGTCCTCACAGCTTTTAACATTAACATTATTTTTTTAATTAGTATATATCTCACCAAATAAGCTATTAAAAAGTCAGAATCTTTATTGTAATATCTGAAATGTCAAAAACATTATTATATTGTTGCTACCCTTATAAATATTAAGAAAATAATAATGTACTTCATATCCTTGCTTTTACTATCGCTACAATTGAAGATATACAATAAGTCAAATAAGCAGCTGTATACTAACAACAAATCTAATGGGGCATACCATGATTAGCCAGTGTAAGTAATATATAATTTCATGTAAATAATGCGGATTGTTTTCTAAACAAATCAAAGCAAAATAAATATGAGTTACACCAGCATCATGTATAGTAAAAGCAGATTTAGAAGCAGCAAATGACAACGATTCATAATCATAAAATACTATATCTACACAAAAAACAATTATTTTAAGAAATATAACTGCGTCAAGACTTTAAGTGTGATTTAAAAAGCCACGCACTTTCAAATAATTGTAAAGGTTAGTATGAGTACAGTATCTATTCATTATTTAAAAGCATTGAATAAGTGTACATAATAATACAGACTTTAATACATTAACAAATTTACGTATTGGAATTTTATTAGTTATTATTAGCATACATCGAATCAGCTTTCAATTAAAAAAATTTTCTACTGAAGATAAACGACATAATTTAATTTATTTTTAAATAATACAAAATAATATATAGAAATGAGACATCTTCTATTAGCTATCCACTTCGGAATGGACTGTGTTATTAAATCTATTATTTTAACCCTTCGCCAGTGTAAAGGATATCACCTCCACATACTAACCATATTTTAAAAGTATAAGTTGATATATGGTAAATACTTTTACCTGATAATTTAGAGATGGTCCACCTTTAAAAAATTAAGAAAAAATTGACTATTAATTGAAAATAAAATAAATATAGTTGTTTTTTGATTATTTTCTAATTTTATTGTAAAGTTTATTATTCGGTTCTAAACATAGATATGTAGCACAAGCTACTCGTGAATTAATATTTTATATCAGAAAGTTGATTTACTATGCCAATTATGGGGACGTTGTCAAATGAACCGATAATAAAATAGACCAGAAAATTTTTTCAAAGCTAATGCGTCATTTTATGAGTTAGTTTCAAAGTGGGCGTTATATATTTAATTTAACACAATAAAGTAATTTTCACCAAAGCAAGCATTTCAAAAAGATTATACTAAAATTAATATTTTAATGTATTACTTATGTTATCATTTCATTCAATATTTACGGAGAAACTATTAATATGTATAATAGCAGTATATATTATGTTGGACAATCTGGACATTCACAAGACACAAAACTTAATCTTTCGTCATAGAATTTTAAAATATAATGTCACTCAAAACATTTATTTTAGTAAAAACATAAACATCGTTACATTTATTTTACTTTACTTCAATTTGTCATTGGCATATTATGTTGTGTGAAATATTATTATTATAAAAATGCTTACTAATCCAATCAAAGTATCAGGCAAATAAATATATCGTATATTCATTACATATAATTTAACAATTCCATATTGTTTAAATTCATGATGTGCAGACACTTTGACTCGAGAGTAGCCCATGGCATAATAGTAAATAAACCAAATCTGTGAGGACCGAGTAATCAAAATACAAAAAACAAGGCCATTTTTTAATAGTGTTCTTGTTCTGCCCATAAGGGTTACAATATAATTTTATTGAAAGTTAATTATTTTAAAATTGAATAAATGGGAAAATGACAGTTCCCCTCTCCTGGCGAAGGGTTAAATGATGCAAACATGAAGATATCATCAGGCGAAATAACACTATATTTTATTTGTATATTTTCCATCATATCATTGTTACTTCCTGTAATAGCCATGCCCATGACTAATACATTTACTTAATGCGTTAATACAGTCAACATTAATGCCTATACATTTTGATATATGCCACATGATAACACATGTCATTAATGGCTTCAAATTTAGCTAATATGCTAATTACCAGAGTTCAGTCAAATATTTACCGTAATACAACTATAAACCGAAAGTAAAACAATATTAGGAAATTTTTACACATTCAAGTATGACAGAAAGCATTTTACTGAATATAGACAAAATGCTTGTCAAGAAAACTGTGCCACTTTAAAATCATGATTATCAATTTAAATCTTTAAAATTAACAACTCTTAGACTTTAAGGCCTTCAAATTAATTACATATGACACAGTCCTTTTTATGTACACTATCAATAATTTTACTAATTTCTACATTTTGTTTTCACAACAAGAAAATCGGTGGAAGTTGAATAAGTTTTGTTAATTATTTACATTTTACTCTTACATGTATGTTGATACCTAGTACAGAAAATGATTTCAAATTGTGATAACGTACGACCGTAAAGGTGGGAAGTGGGAAGGGATGATTACTAAAACGCAAATGCAGGCTTACATAGGAGAGGGCGTCTAAATTTTATAAATATGAGCGTACGTACTTTATTGATACTAGTTCCTTTATTACATAGATTAGATATAACATTATAAAGTATGCATGACATTTTAAAGTGGTTACTATTAATAACTATTACATTTGGCATTGGAAAACACGTTCTATTATTATCGAGTTCTATTATTATCGGTTATCATCGAGGATATCATCTATGGTTGGAATTAATTATCAAATGCAATGAAGCATGTTCTAAATATGTTTATAGCACTAAAGTAATTAAAAAGATTTGGTATTTTTATCAAATAACATAATTTCGATACACTAACATAAATAAATATAAATAAACTAACAATCGATCATTTAACTCGTGTAGGTCCAATATCGAGCTATCAACAAATTAAGCAACACTGCTTGCCAATTTCAAATGGAACGTGTTAAGGGAGTATTAAAAAATCGAAACTGAAGATTTAGACGTTAAGACAGTCTAGAAATTTATGGAAAGTCTAAAAAGATGTTTTCTTATGAGATAAATTTCTCAGAGAATGGTGCAAAATAACAAGAATTATTAACTGTTCAGTAAAAAAAAAATCGAAAAATTATCGTACCCTGATATCGATTATTGATGTCAAATAGCGATACAAAATATGTGCTAACTCTTCAATTAGTTCTTCATAAGTTAAACTAGTACATATACATTTTTAAGGGGACCCTTTTAAAGATCCCAGAAAGGATCGGTAATAACAGTTCGGAAGAATTTGATTTATCTTATTAATTTACATATATTCATAAATTCCTACCTTGTGAATCTAACATCAGCTCAAAATTCGTAAAACTATAGTATACATATACCCTTAGGTCACATGACCGACAACATATAAATGTGAAATAAATTTGTTGTGTTTCATTATTTATCCACTGCAGTATTAGACACATTGCGGAACATTGTTATTGGCTCTTTTTCACTAGCCATATTTAACTGATATAACATTACAAATTAAGCGCATAACAAATAATAAAAGAATGTAATCGATTCTGTAAATATTATTACAGACTAATATACATGCCTGAAACTGAGTGAGTTGATGTTAAATATGATCAACTTTTTTGACAGACGATAAGAGGTTTATTTTGTAGTTATTTTGTCACCATTCAAATACATTATGTATTCTTTTAAGCTTCGTTGAAATGGATGGAGAAAATACCAGCAACAGAACAGGTTATAAATCCAATTGGTTATACGCATACAATCGGATATAAAATGCTTTCTTTACTCACAAGCTCAGTAAAGGATTCAGAAACTATCTTTAATAAATATAATATTATTATATATAGTGCAGTTGCAGATGATCATACATGCCAAGTATGGATTCCAGGTATTACGAATACTCAGGTCTTTTAAAGAAAACTTAAATAATTATAATATGTTGTTTATCTAAAATATGGTGATATATATGTGCACCATATTTTAAACGTATATACAACGCCAGTAACACCAATAAAAAATACCTTAACCGATTAATAAAGGTATATCGAGAGTCGAACCACTTACCCAAATAAGTTTATAGATGAAGAAAACTTTTAAAGATCTGATGATGGATTGTGACAGATTCCTGGTTCTTTGTATAAAGGAAGCAATGATTTTACAAAGTAGACATAAAGAACAGACCAAATTGTAGTTAAAATAGTCAGTGAAACTAGGGACAGAATGTACTTACGGTGCATGGCTTTAATGATCACGTGAAGGGTAATGCCAAAGAGGCAGACAACGAGGCCGATCATGTTGATGCGATTCATTTGATCCCCATTGTACGTGGCAGCCAAATACAATGTACAACACTCCTGAAAGGTAGTCATAATAGTAGTCGTTCACATTTAATTTAGGTCTATACAACGAAATTTTCAAACTAATTTTTTACAATGTCAAACACTGATGGCATAACTTTCACTCATATAAATATATTTCTATTCAACAATTTTAAAATATCAGATCCAGTTAAGTAATGGTGTTCTAAACCTTGTGTAACTTTTTAGTTGTTCCGAGTTATTGGGATACACTTGTAAACTGATGCTATACTATTAGTATGTTCTACTCTCGTAAAAGTTACATAAGGCCCAAATTAACTTTTCGTATAAATAATCGAAAATGTATATTGTAAGCAGTAATAAATCGTGCTACTGTGTCAAGAGTGGTTTTCCCTCAATAACGATTTAAAATTATTGAACATACCTATATTCCTATGTAATTAACCCCCCATCAAAAACAACCCCCAAACGTGACTAACGACATACCAACCTATACAACAACCTGGTTATATTTTAAGTTTCGTTAATTGTTACCTTTTAGTATATTTATTTGTGTGCGATGCAGACAATCACACAGACAAGCCGCCCTCAAGGTGTCAAACATAAAATTGGTAACATAATCTATATACTTATATAAAATTATTTAGATTAAAAAAATTATTTTCGTTCTTAGTATAAAACATACTAGAATATAATATGTATATTTTATAATGTTATATTAAGTAATATACTATATATATACTATAAAATTAAATTTTCAAAACATTTTCTATGTGGGTAACAATCGCGACAGTTTGTTGACCATCTCCTGTTGCCAATAATCATTCACAAATCAAATGCCATACCCATACATGCAATTTGAAATAGGTATATTTATAAGGTATTATAACGAAGAAACAAACCTTAAAAATACCGGCAACCGACAGTGTAATACTGGAGGTGTATGTGATAAGCAAATACTCTGATGATTCCAAACAGAAAGCTAGGAATGCTCCACACAACAGTATACTCATATTTTCAAAAAGTTGATATAAATCATTGCACCGGAACAATTGATTTGTGGTTGCTATCTCCAGACCTGAAATCAAAAATGTATAGGTTATTTTACATTAAAAATAATGCAAACAAGTTATAAGTATATTCACCTTCAAATGTAAGAGAAAGTGGAACAAGAGAGAGAATCATCCAAGGTTGGACATGGTAGATCATATCAATCGGGTTACTCAGACCTGAAACACAACAACATTGATTAAAAATAACAATCATGATTGTTAGCATGAATGCTTACCTAGTCTTATCTTATCAAATAATCTAATAAACAATCAACATGTGGCAGAGCCGGAATTAACTTGATGAAAGTACTTTAAAGTAGTCCCTGGACAGAGATAGTTTATCCAACTCGGTGTGTATTAAACTAATGCATATCAACTGAGTCTGATAATGGCGTACATTTATTATAACAGACTTTAGACACGCTTATAATTTGAATTATCCGCATCGTCAATGCTAATTTAACTATGAGTTTCAGCTGTGACTAAACATTGCAGAATCAGTGTTTTTTAATTGTGTGGCTTTTAATTGATCATCCACGCTAATGCTTCTATACAGTCACTGTTAATTATATATTTTTAAATAACAAAGCTAAAATGTCATTAAAAGAAGTTAGAATGTAATCTAAAAAGTAATTGCAAACTAAAAATGTAAAATAACAAAGTATAAACAAATTTCCTTCAATTAGAAATAAAACATGTTTCATAATAGTTATTTAACTAAACAACCTTGTAAATTATAATTTCACACCAAATTAACAAAAATATTAAACATTTACATAAGCGGTATTTAAATCGCATTGTAAATTTACAAAACTATTGACAAAATCATAAGTAATTTAGTAATTCTACTAAAAATATATATTGTATCAAATTTATAAGTATTATTAGTAGTGTACAATAGTGTGCAACAAATTAAGAAAACTATACGGGTGGGGGATCTGCTGAGGTAAGAAACTAGATCGTAATTGCTGGTTATTTTATAACATATTACCATGCAATTAGGGCAAACATATCAGTTTGTGAGTGAGTTAATTAGCACAGTTGCGATGGTGAAGTGGTTAGTATTTCCGTCCGTCAAGACGAAGAACTAGGTACGTTCGATTTGCATCCCGTTGGAACTCATAAATTTCCTCACCTTCTAATTTTTTTACGTTGTCAATAATATTTTTTCACTAACATTTTTTTGTTTCCATTAGAAAAATATGGTATCGAATGGATATTATAAAATAGATATAATATTGTTATTAGTAAATTTATAGTAAAAACAATCGTATAAATTTCCATATTTAAAAAAATTATATTATTTTGATTGGTATTGCCGATTTCTCTACTTTATTTTACCTTGCAAAAATTTATATCTCTATAAATTTCAAAATTGTATTAATATTTTAAATTGTTAATGGATCAAAATCAAATGGTCAAAATGGATTACTGTAACGCTATATATCTTATTTGTAAATAATTTTTATATTACTTTTTGATAATTAGAGCATATTTTATTAAATTAATTTGACAATATACGGTACATCATAAGTATAATGTACTTGTTGCATTCATTTTTAGACTATTGACCGTTAAACATAGTATTAATAGTCATACAGGCGTTAACTAATATTAACCCCTCATGCAAATAGGAGAGAATGATTCGAATTGCATTACGTCGTAGCAGAATAAGTTCAATAATTTCAACCTCAAGTTCAACGCGTCTCGTCGCGTCGCACTTAGTGTAAATAGGCTCATTGAAATGTACTCAATCTAAGTGTGCTTAGTGTAAATAGCCCTTTACTTTGTGAATTTACCAACTTAACTAAGTGTAGAGTTGAAATAAACATAGTATCTATAGAATAAGTAGATATCATTCGGCTTGCAGATGTCACATGAAATTAACTAAACATCACTCAATTCAATTAATTCAAAACACTTGATATTTTTCCAATAATAAATATACAAAGTTTCTACTCTCAATAGCAAATTGTGTAACCAAATGTTAGACAGTTGATTTCCAAACTATATGCTGAATTATCTTCCAGGATCTTTAATCACAATATTTGGTTTTCAGAAAAAAATGAGTAGTTTATTCATGCACAAAAATTAATAACTAAAACGAAATATATATATATGATTTTTTCACAAAAAAAAAGTATTTGTAGATGTATGAAACACCTAGTCCGAAAAATAAAAACCTACACCTATGAATGATTCATTAATAGAAAAGTAATACTGTACCCATTTCACTTCGTTGTGTGATTAACTGGGCCGTTGTCCATCGTATTCCACTGACAAACGAGGCAACAAGAACCAACAAGAATCCGTCGAGATTAAATTGTGTTGATTTGTAGGTGAACATGAATAGTCCACTAGCAATGAACATCACGACAAAAATTAGTGACCAACGCTGAAATGGGACAGTAAACAATAGTTACACCCTGGTTCACAATATTTAAATATTCAATCCATTTAAATAATTCTCAACAAGTAAAACACTTCATTTATGAAACTCAATTCACACAATAAATTATAACGTTGTTTATACTGCGGTGGCTACTGAGGAACCAAAAAACAGAACCATATTTATATTATTGTTCTTTAAATAATTGATACACTCTGCTAGGTCTCTGACAACATTTTATCGTTCAATACGGTTGATATTATTTATGTGTATGTTAATGTATTTATGTAAATATTATACACATTTGTATATGCTACACAAATATATAATATTGCGTTAAGTATACAAACCTCCGAATAAAATATTTATATAAAAATTATTTATATTGACAATATACCCATAAATAACGCCCATAGGATTTTTTTTTAATATAATAAAAAAAAATAATGCAAATATATATACTGTTATAATTACTGTATATATACTGTTATAACAAAATTAGAAGATGTTTGAAATGAACTCCTTCTACTTCCATGCACATTCCAAAGCCAGAGAAAAACTATACTTGAACCTGCCGTATTGTTTTAACACTAATATTAGCCCTTTCAGCAGTTATCCTTTCTTTCAAATCGTCCAACAATATTGGCCTTAAATTGTAAATGCATGATTTCAAATGATCCCAGAAAAAAAAAGTCTAGGTGTTAAATCTGGCGATCTTGGTGGGCATTTGACGCTGCATCTCCGCCCCATCCATTAATTTGTGAATTCTGAATCGATATATTTTTGCCTACACACATCAGAGGTATGGTGCCCCATCCTGCTCAGTACTGAAACCACAACTTCATAATATGTTTTAAGAGAAAGATCATTGATAATTGGCATCAAACATGTTTTAAGCAGGGCTAAGTATGAGTCTTTTGTCACTGTACCATTGAAAGAGAATGGACCAACTAAGCTATTATTCCATATGCTGCCCAAACCATAATAAGGATCATATTGAACTCTTCTATCTTTAATCCATTTGGAGTAATCTGCGGACGAATACCGGAAGTTGTGCCTATTTACTTTTCCCGAAACATGGAATATGGACTCGTCGCTGAACATGATGCTAGCCACAAAGATGGGTGTTGTAACTATTCACATAACAGTTACTGAAGTCTTCTGTCACTATCATCTTGAAGCATGCGCCTGAAAAATCAGCATTTTTTAGGGATGTAACTTGCGCCTTTTTAAAATAAAATGAACTGACTATTTTCTGACATTTGTATATTGTCTTAGTTTACTCACATATCTTTTGGAATTATTTTTACAGGACACCTAAAACAAACATCGCAGTATCATCACCAGTAGCAAATTGCGATGCACCACTTCAACAAATATCATTGAATTTGGTTAATAGTCGCCGTATAGTTGAATGCTTAATGTGACGATTTGGATTTTAAGCATTAAAAGAAGCTACTATATCGGGAAATGATTCTTCTTAACCACACAATAAAATAATTGCCACTCTTTTTCAAGTGCAACCAAGCTTATGGCGGACGAATGGGATAAAAACGAAAATCATAAAAAACGTAAATAATTCTGATTATCTCTACATATTCTTGATTATCTCTACATATTCTTGATCATCTCTACATATTCCTGAGTATCTCTACATATTCCTGATTATCTATACATATTGCTGATTAAAAATCCTTATTAAAAATCTACATATTCCTTATTAAAAATCTACATATTCCTTATTAAAAATCTACATATTCCTCATTATCTATAAATATTATAATTATCTTTACATATTCCTGAATTTCTATGGCGGACGAAAGGGGCCAAAACGATATTCACTATAAAATTATTGAATAACATGTTTAAAAAGATAATTTCGTCCGCCATATGTAAAGATAATCAGATTTAAGTAGAGATATTCAGGAATGTTTATAGAAATGATGACAGCCAAAATTATTTTTTTAAATGTGTTTTTCACTCATATTATAGGGAATATAGTTTTGAAACCATATGAAACAACCAAAGCAAAGCAATTGTTCTCTTCAGGGACACCTCTTTCATTGCTTATGACATTTACCACAGACTTTACAGATTTTTTTGTAATGCAACTGAAAGCATGCTATACCTTTCTTTCTCAAATATTGTGCTTTGTCTTTTTATTTTGCCATTTCAATTTCTTTGTGGGCATTTTTCTGAATTTTTGGAGCTTCAGAAGCTGTTGCAGTAGCAAATTGAGCTGCCTTCATGTTTTTTGCCAGTCTTCATCAGTAATCTATCTCAAGATTCAGTTTTGAACAACATTCAAAGGTATTTAGTAATGGGTAAATTCCTCTGGCTATTTGTCAAAATGAGACATATTATATACAATGAAGAATATATTAAAGGACATATTTTTAATAATATTAACTTGATACATTTTACAGAGGCGTTTATCCTAAAAATTTAACTTATATAACTTGAACAAATATTTCCAGTGATTTGGAGTAATATGCGGAAAATAATAATAAATTAAAGACAAATTATTACTTATTATTTACAAATATTCAAATACTTTTAAGAAGCATGACAATTATATATTTTTAATCAAATTGATTATTAATAAGAGAATTAATATATCATTTTTATGGAACAGTGCATATACTTAAAACTTTAGTCAATACCTTAACACTATAAAAAATAATGATATTTGAATGTAAAAACAAAATTTACTCATTTTTAAATGAATTACAACAGGCTACTTTGAGTGTTTGCAGGAAATTTATTGTTCGCTAAGTAGCCATCTACTGCAAATGTGTAACTAGTTTATTGGTAATTTTGTATATTACATACCTTTTTTTCAATTTTGAGAACAATTGCAAAAAACATAATGAATATGATACTAGTGGACTTGGTCATTGTATACCTGGAATAGAAATACAACTTTCATAGATTAGTTACTGATAGCTAAACATTAATAATAATAATGGTATATGTAAATATAATTTTAAAAAACCACAGTAAAAATATTTAAAAATCTCACAATGAAACAGTAATAAATTCAAAACTCCAGTTAGAAAAGCCAATGTCTAATGAACTCGTAACACCTGTAAAAGAAAATATTAAATGAATAAACAATTAAAAATACTTAAATTAGTTATTTTTCAGTCATTTAAATAAAGGAGCTAATAACAAAAATAAACTTTGTATTAAAAAATAATATATTAATATATTATAAAATTTCAAAATATTATGCTAATTAACTAGCAGTGATTCAGAATAAACAGAGAAATTCAACTTTAATTGATTTTTTAATGTGTCAATTATTTTAAAAAGAGATTTGCAATATTAAGTAAAGTATTAATTCAATATAATATTTTATGGTTGTTGTTGCTAAATTTATGTATTATGAATTGTCACATAAATAATTTCAATTTAATTGTATTATATTTATTTTAAATAAGTTTCTATTTCATTAAAGTAACACAGTACATAGTTATTTATTGTAATCAGAAATGGATAGACAGATTCAGTTCAAATTATTATTAATGTATAATCAATGAAAATATATCTCACAAAATTAGGCTAATCTAGATATTTTCAAAGGTGGTTAATTAAATATACAATACTGATTTAAGCAAAACCATACATTTGTTTTCATCAAATTGTACACACATCTTACCAGCGAGACCAACACGCTTGACATAGTCTGACCAACTAAGCTCTATCCGATTAACTCGATAGCACCTTTCATATATCATACGAAGAAACCATGCAATCATGAATTTGACAATTAGGTGCAGCACAGTGATTGAGAGCGGATAGGGGTATATCTACACAAAATTGGAATTATAGATAAGAGATTAGTAGATGATCATATAAAAGACTTCCCTCAAATAACAAAGGTATACTCACAGTAATAAACTTTTTGTTGTAAAATGTCAAAGAAATTGAAAATATGTAGAATAAAACAACTAAAAACAGTGTTTTAAAAACATATAATCCAAAGCCACAAACAGTCCTTGACTCCATGATTCGACACACTTTTTATTGAAAGACTGCAATGAAAATTATTTAATTACAAAATAATGTGTGAATCAAATACAACAATTAGTTATGATATATGTATGCGGAATATATTACAATATATGTGTTATATTAACATATATGTAAGATATATTTAATTAAAACATATCCTATAGTATTTTTAATATATAATTAAATTTCAATTTATGGATTTTAGACATGATACAAAATCTTTGAAGAAATATATAGCAGAATTCTCAATTTACATATTTTCAAAAAACAATAATTGTAGTATAATTATAAAATTTAGTTCAACTAAAATCAAGTAAATTAAAAGAGAGCCAACTATATTCAAAATCAAGCTATAGAAATATAAAATTGTGAAAGAGGTACATTGTGAGTAGGAAGATTCTTTATATATGTTATAGAATATTAAGTTATGAGATCACACAAACAAAATATAACAAGGAAAAAGAAATATTTTATGGAGTTTAAATATAAATACATCTGTAATAAGATTATGGTCTATGTTTATAAGTATATAAATACTATAATAAAATAATGTCATATTATATAATATATTAAACATAATGTTGTATTATATCAGTGTATGTTCATATCTGCATAATGTATTACAGATAAGAACCATTGCAATTAAGTTCAATGCACTCAGCAATATGAATAGAACTATCTGGTCCACCCATTTCTTCTTATCATAACACTCATAACATAATAGAACACTGGTGAATCTGAGTGCCTCTTATTCCCATTGAACTACAGTACATATGGGGGATACTTGACTTTACTAGGGGCTTTTAGGATTCCTTTGAGGTCCATTTCAGGAAACTCACAAACTTTGTGGCAATCAAGGATCTAATATTACATTCAGTATCATTATAAATGTTACATTAAATAAAAAACAAATAATACATTATATTTCAATAAAGTAATTTAACTACTTAATAACCCACATAAAAAGTCAATTAAAATCTTCATAAAATATATACTAAACAGATGCATCTAAAAAATTACAATTCTTTAATTATTATATAAAATTAACAAATCTAAGTTAAAAATATTATTTACTAAATAAATGACCTAATCTTTTATTAAAAAATAATGAACCAATTGTAAAAATATATTATTATGTTATTTGTTTCATATAGCTCAAAAATTATTTGTTTTTGTCAAATTTCAACATAATTATGAAATTTTAATATTTTGCCACTTATAATTTATGTTTTACAAATGTGTATTTTTGCTTCTTTTATTTTTTAATGATCCAGTCTAAAGGCATAACAACATTCCCATATAAATGTTTTTATTTTAATACTAATATTATCTAAAAGTTCATATTTAAAAAATAAAAAAAACTCTCTCTCTGACACCATTTCTTATATAGGCATAGCACTCTAAGTCTTCAAATCTTCTAAATATTGCCTACATTTACATTTTGTTTTTCATTTAACTGCTGAAAATGTGCAGAGTTGCACAAATTAACCAGAAACAAATAATCTATATCATTATCTGTATTTTTATTAAATTACAACATATACGGGTAAACCCAAAGCTTTTTTTTAACTGCTTTATTATTGAAGATGTTGTTTTGCATGAAAGAATTTATTATATACCCCTGGCCAAAAGTTTAAGGATACCTATTAAAAAACATATCTTTGTAAAAAATAATTTATTACATCCACTTATTTATTTTACTTTGTCTTTAATGTGATTAAAATATGATAAAATGGATAAATAAAATATCATATGATAAAATTACTTCACCCAGTTTAATATTTCATGGGATACCCCTTAGAATTAATAACTGCTTGTATGCATATTGGTGTAGAGTCCACTAACTTTTTGAATTTTTACTATGATTACATGTCATGGACATGGTTCGATCCGATTATTTTAAATCCAGTCTCTGGCCTGGCCACCAAGGAAATGGAGTGATATCTGAATATTAAATTAAATTGACACAGCAAATAGTGTTGGAATTATTTGATGGGTTGACCCTGCAAATAGCCACTTTTTTTATTATTATATATTTGACTTGTGATGTGTAATACTAATTTCAGGGTGGCCGCATTTGGTACTCAAAAAAAATCATGTATATTGTTTGAAATTCACGTATATATATAGTCAATTAATAGAAATAAAAAAGACAGTTAAAGACAGTAGTTATATAGTAAAT